>JAOSBN010123424.1:0-32264 GCA_027563595.1 Erythroxylum suave | reverse complement strand
TTCGGTTTTATAGCGGTTCACTACCGGTTGAACCTCTAAACCTTAAACCTTTCCTTCGACCGGTTCGATGTCCGGTTTGGTTTTTAAAACATTGGAAAATAGTGATTTTCGGTGACTCAGTTTCAATTATATATTTAAAATAAAATATTATTTAAATATAATTTTGTCATATTAAAAGTTAATTTGGTACCATACGCAAAAATGGTAAATTAGACATTTTAGGAAAAATTAGACCCTCTACGAAATTTTAGAAAACTACTTATACTTTTAGCCAACTAAATACCAAGCAATCATAAAAGGAAACAACTCTTACCAATAACTTGTACAAACTTATACATTGCTCGCTAAAGAGAAGATTGATAATTCATTTGAAAATTTTCATCATATGCCCTATCTGAAAGGATAAGTAGATAAAAGGGGCAAGCATTCCAAGATGAAGGTCAGGATTTAAATTCACAAGTTATCATAAGTTAAAAGACAAAATTAATGTTCTTCATAATAAGCACCTAAGCAAGGATTAGTTGTCCTCTATTTTTGAAGCAAGCAAGAATTATTATTTTCTCAAAAGAAACTCCATGCCAACCCTAGTAATAGTGAATTCAAAATGAAAGAGAAAGATACTCTTAGTAGATATATGCAAGTTATAGAAGTTTACAACTTCCAACTTCTAACACTTGAGGGTGAAGTTCTTACAAGAGGACCGTAAGGTCAACGTTTATTTATATTTATGGCTCAAACTTTAAATAAGAATGTTGTAGAACATCATCGAAGGCATTCAACCATGAGCACATGAACCCTAGATTATTATATGGGACTTTAACTCAATTTTCAATGGGCCCAAATTAGATGGGAACGTAAATGACATAAATTACTTAGATGAATTAAGGGAGTCCATAGAGAGAATGGGGGTAACAAATATTAGATTTGATGGGATGTACTTTACATGGAGTAATAAGTAAAGCTCTGGATGATTGATAAAGAAGGAACTAGATAGAGCATTAAGAAATGATCAACAGATGATGAAATTCTCAAAAAGAAAAGTGCAATTTATAGAGGCAAGATTTTTAGACCATTCAAAAATAGTGGTGAAAAATATCTTCAGCAAACGAAAATTAAAGGATTTCTTTTAGATTCAATAATTTCCTTGTAGGTCTGGAAAGGGTCAATGAATCTATTTGTAGAAGAATACGAGTTGCTATACAATGCATTGAAAGTTTTAAGTTTATCCGGAACTTTATTGGATAAAATTAAAAATTAAAGAAGTTGAATGCTAAAAGTGGATCATATAAGGCCTCAATATATGCCCTAGAAGCATTAAGTGCATCTAAGTATAGTAAGGGACATAATGGTACTTAATGTAAAAGAAATGGGAAAAGGGTAATTTGTACATTTCGACATGGATATGTATACTTAGATGTGAAAAATTGATGAGATGGAAATTAATTGATGGGATTATGTGCCAATGTAGGAAGTAAAGGAAAAAGAAGGACCAATGTGTAATTTTTCCTGAAGTTAACAATTAAGGCATATGTGACCAGTAATAATAAAGCATATGTGCCCAATAATAAGTCAGCCTGTGTGTAAGTCTTAGAACTATATTGAATGGGCATAAGGAGAGGAGAGAGGGGCGACCATTAGGGTTGGGAATTCCAAATTTTTCCTCTTCTAGTTCCTCTCTACTTCATCTTCTTCACCACATCAATTTTTATGTAAGGAGTTAAGCTAATCTTTTGTAGAAACCAAATTAAATTTTAGTGGTTTTCTCTTTATCTAATGTAACATACCACTTCTATAGAGCATATACTTGAACATCCTGAGGATATTGAAGGACATATCCTATAAGAATGACACGTTAGAATAGTCATATTAACTTATTATGGCATCACACATAACACAAGTATTCAAAACAGTCAAATCTCCTCATTATATTCACAAAATAAACTTATTTACATTGTACCATTACAATTCATTTCCATGTATTTACATTACATAACATTTGAGAGTTTACAACTCCATAAAAAATGTTTAACATGAAATGAGAAGCTAAACCAACACATCCTAACTAGACTCCTCAGATATCAACTGACCAGACCTTTGAGCCATGCTTGTTCTCAAAATGATAGTACCAGAATTCTACTTGGTTGCCTTAGAAGCTAGAACTCCCTTGTACCTGAAAATCAACGTTGCAATTTTGATGAGTTTGTGAACTTAATGAGCAAACCATCATCGATGTGCTCACTCCAGTAAAACACAAAGTCAAGTATATAACTAATTTTAGGAAGTTTAACAAATCATCTAGTATCAAATCTTACATCAAAATTTTGCATATTTCATCACTTACAAGTAGAACATATATAAAAACATTTCATAACACTATTATAGAACAATCCATTAATTCATCTTAATCATTCATCCGATACATATAAAGTTATATATATGCAAATGAACACATGACTCCAATTTTATTTTATTTTGTTATAACCGAGACCTATTTACTATCCCATATCTATTATGGAACTGGGGTCATTTCATTTATTTTCTCATATCCATTGTGGATAATGGGCTCACTAGTAATTGAGCCTGTGGCTCTTTGTGCACAATTCCTGAGCTTAAAGCTCTTTTTCACATTGGTCACTTTGGTCATAACTCCTTTATCTGATAATGTATATCAATGTAATTGAATGCATCAATTTACATAATATGCTATTAATACTTTTCATTTAATGAATTTATTTCATTTATCACATTCTTCAAACCTGATTGTGATATTCAACATTTAGTTGAGTACACATTTCATATTACACATACAATTTGAAAACACTTCCATATACAGTCCTAAGTATCAAACTCATTAGACCACTAATGTCCGGAATCATAGTAATCATATAAGTAATAGGTCAATAACTAAAAGTTAACCAAAAATAATTCAATCATAGTAAGAAACATCTAGGTTAACTCATAGTACGTTCTAAAAAAGCTATTGCCTTGATGATCCTTCAGTGTTTAGATGTTGAAGATCAACTTGTGCTTCTTTAGTCATACAATTGCACACATATTTTACACATTAATAATTTGATCAATCATATGATTATTCACTTATGCACAGGTATATGTGTCATGTTCAATGCATGCTCAATTGACTTTTGGATATGTATCCTTATTCATAAATCTTGACCATTCAAACATCATAGCTTGTGCACATCTAGTTTATCATTAGGTTTATATCTTAAGTAAGTTTGTTTACTTTAAGTTCATCAATTATACATTCTCCAACCTTTTCAAGCAATATATAATCACACAATTTCCTAGTTCTTATTCATTCATACGTAGTTAACATTATTCATATCCTTTGGATCACATTTTTGCATTCATAAGAACACCTTCATTACTTTAACACTTATAAATTCTAGATTTTAGATATATTGATTTCAAAAATCAATTCCTTAAGTTAAAACATCAATTAACAACCTAAACTTATGAAACCCTTAACCAATTAATCAAACATCAATCCAGGTACATTTTAGGCCTTATCAAGCCCAAATACACTAAAGTAAAGTAACTTATCCTTAGTTGATTCAACAACCAAACAAAATAGAAAATTTTCAGTTCAAAGCATTGCTTATGATCATGGGGTACCTTCCCATGATCGTGTGATGAGTGAGCCAAATGTTCACTCTCCATTTTCCTTCAATTTCTCCAAATTCTAACACTTTTATACCAAATTCAAAACATCTTCATATTAGTCCATTAATTATATCTCAATTATATCTTAATTATACTTCAATTCCTCATTAATTTCATCTCCAATTCCAACTTAAAATAATTTCATTGGCAGCTTCATAAACCATTTATCTTTCGTGCATACAAAAACAAAACAGAAACTTTCTTTCACTTAATCTCATCATATATGTAGTCCTAGTTTTTTCCAAATTCAAGAACACTTCACTAGCACCTTCCTTTAACATAAATTCACCTTCATTTAAACATAAAATGTTAATCTAAATCATCCATATAGCAACGTATAACCTATGGTTCTCATGAATCAAAAACAATATAGAAAAGTATCCAATTCTTGTATCATTTTCCAGCATATTTCATCATTACATGCTATCCATACCAATTCCATCATATTAAACTTTCTATTATAACATACCACAAAGATCAGTAATTCACTTACTTGTTTAGCTCAAGTTCCACCTCAATTCATCAAGTCTACTTTTCCTTGTATGCTTGCAAGATCATGTTAAATACAAGGTGGAAATTGGATCGGTAGCAACATGAAAATAGCAAGATGAAAAATAGTAGCATATAACTTTCTTGATGTAGAATCTTGTCCAAATTTTAGAATGGTGATGAATGAAATATAATTAAAATTTTAGAGCTATGGGAGGGTGGATAATTCAGTGGTGAAAGTGAAGAGAGGAGAAGAATGAACACAACAAAATAGCTTTCGCATTAGCTTTTAACTCATTACATGCTAGACGTCACCAGTTCATAATGACATTTTTCTCTATGAATGCTTTCCATTTTTCCTCTCCATAAGCTAATAAATGTCACAATTATGCTAAGCCATCTGTCAATTAACTCCTAAGCCATTTGTCACTCAATTATTTATGCCAAATGTCACTCAATTCTACTACCATGTGTAACTTATTTAATAGGCTTAGTCATCCTAAATTTTCATATATCAATTTGAAAATTTTCCTAAAGTAAATGCACTTTTTAATTCATCAAATGTTCAATTATAACAATTAATTCCAAATTTGCTAATTATAATCCACCAAACCGAAAGTCAAGACATAAGCAATACATAATTCATATCATGATCATTTTAAACCTTTCATACCCCGTACTTTGTCAATTGATTGAAAATGAAACCTTCACAATGTTTACTAAATCAAGATTCATGTGTGTATGAGAATGAATGAAATGCACTTCATAAATTTTCAAATTATATGACTCAATAGTCTAAGGTTTTAACCCTTAGTAAGTTCTGGAACTGAGGCTATTACTTCTAGTTTTTTTAATGTATATGTAATTTTTGAAGATTAGTTTTGAATGGGTTTGTTATATTTAAAGGAGGAGAAGACCAAAGGAAAAATTAAAGAGAAGCAAGCAGAGTGAAGTAAAAGGATTTTGATCACTTCTTTAAGTGGTATGAGAATATTGAGATTTTTTCTTGGATTATGAACGTGATGTGAAGGGAATTGGTAAAGGAAGTATCCTACTTACTTATGAGATGTTTTCGGTAAAAATTGGACGTGTTTTTGTGTTGCTCTTGTATGATAAGATTGAAGTTAATTGTTTTAGAATAGGTATCTTGCTACATAGACAAGTTCCACTGAACAGACTTTTATAATTTGGCCATATCTTGGTTTATACACCTAAAAATTGGATAATTACAATTGGAGATTAAATTAGAGACAAAGGTCTAAAACTTTCATGTGGTAACCGAAATTTGATTATGTTTCTGTGAGTTTTGAATTCTGGCTGTTGTCCCTTTTTTTAAAACATCCTTTAGTATTTTGGGGTTAACTTTGGGAACACATAACCAAGATGCGTTTTTCCATTAGAAAATTAATACATAGATGAAAAAATGTCTCAAAGACCTTAAAACCTAATTCAATCATTTGTTATATGAATATAATAGAAAAAATAAAGGTATGAATGGTGAGTGTCTGCACGATCATGACATGGGTGTCACAATCGTCATCCTATCTTTTGTAACAACTAAGACATTATTTTCTTTTCTAATGTTTATGTCATCTCATCCAAACCTTTTTAGATGTCAATAAAGCTTCGCAAACCTAGTGTAAGTGTAATATGAGAATCATTATACATGTAATGTGTATATACTTTAATGCTTTCATTGATGCATTATTGAAACGGAATATGATCATAAAGTATATTAAATATGAATGGGCATGATAAACATTTTCAAATTATAATTGTAAGCATAAGGGAATGAATTCGTATCTTATAAATTGTTGCTCTTTAATGTGACTCTAAATATAATTATGATGTTCTGATGATTAGTTTTAACTTGCCAAGTCTTAGTTGTGGGTAAATAGGCATGCTTATAAGGGTTTGTAGTTGCTTTTATTATGAGACATTATGGTATCTTCTATTTTAGAGACTTAATTCTCTTCTATTTTAGAGGCTATTGTCTCTTCTGTAGATGCCAATCATAGGTATCTTCTATTTTGTTCTCATTATCCACGTTTGAAGAAATTAGCAAGCAATTCTGTATATGTTCAGATATTTGTTTTGTTCTGATGGAAACTTATATTTGGAATGATCTCTGAATATCATTTTCAAATATTGTTATGTGATGCTTCATGACTTTTTTTTTTTGAAGAGAATTCATGACTTTTATTTTATAATGTATTTCCCATCACTCAATTGTCATGAATCATTTGTATGTGATTGTTAAGAGAGTATTATGAGTAGTTGCTATCTTGCATCATTATTCCCCACTAAGTTATATGCTTAACACAGTGGTTTTTCCTCCGTGTAAGTCATGATAAATAAGGTTAAGGTTAGGATAACTTCAATGGCCCAAAAGGGACGTGTAACCTTTTGGAAGATCTTATATCTAAATGGTGTGCTGTATTTGTACATATTAAGAAGGAATTTTATAGTATATATGAATGGTTTGTACTAACCATAACTTATGATGTATTTTTTTTAATTTATGGATGTTATATATGTAATTTTTGACTTGTGTAAAGCACAATGAAATATGGGATGTGATATATGTTTTCCTTATCTCTGGAATCGCTAAATTGTCTAAGTCTATTTTGGGTGCATCCGTTTATCCTCCTAGGGGGTATTAGGGTGTCACATATCAAACATTAAACAAGAGTGGCTAGATTTAGAGCTGAAATGGTAAGGGTCTATCAACTCCTTTATTAAGATCTGAATGATAGAACTTTAGAAGGAGGACAAAAGGGTAATTCAAGCTTATACTAAGGCAGTTTCCATTCATAAATCCTTATTGGATCAAAGATCAAAGATTTTATAAATAAAAGGAAGGAGAGAGAAACACCAATTTCTTTTATACTTCAATAGTATCTAAGAAAATTAGAATAAAATTTGTTCATTAGTAAAAGTAGACAACTTTATAATCATAAATTAGGATAAGATCAATTAGGAGGCCTGTAATTTCTTTGAAAGTTCCTTGGAAAGGTAACCCCTTCAAGCTTAATTATTTTTTTCATAGATCATTCAGAAAGGATTAGATGGCTGATAAGGACAAGGAGTTTTTGATTAGGCCAATTATAGAAATCCACAAGGTTGTTTTTAAGCTAAATGATTATAAGGCTCTTACACTTGATGTCCTTAATGGATTCTTTTATTAGAAAACATGGATACTAATAAGGAATATAGTTACAAAGGTTTTGATGGAGTTCTTTAGAAAAGGGAAGCTATTGGACAAAATAAACAAAACCTTCATATGCTTGATTCCAAAAATTCCTATGCAAAATTCCCCAAAGGATTACAAACTAATCTCGTGTTTCAATTCCTTATACAAAATAATAGTAAAGATATTGCCAGTAAGGACGAGAAAAGTCCTAAAATCAATAATTGATGAAACTTAAGGAGCTTTCTTAGAAGGAAGTAGATAGGGGACAATGTGCTGATATCTTAAGAGCTTTTTAAAGAATACTCAAGAAGCAACTACCCTTTGAATTGTGCTATAAGGGTGGATTTTAAAATGGCCAGTGATTTGAATAAGCAAGGAGCTCTAAAACTACTTTAGGCCAATAAATTTCCTGAGAAGTTTAAAAAGTAGATGGGAGAATATATAAATATAACATCCTTCAGTGTGATAGTTAATAGGGAACCCACAATAACCTTTAGAGGAAACAAGGGGTTAATGCACGGTGACCCTACATCCCCTATATCTTTATTCTATATATGGAAGCTTAATAAGTGCTTATTTGACTATATATTTACTCCTTAAAGCTTAGTGATTAATGTTATGATGTGCTTAAGATACTTATTTTGGTTTATATTTTGTTTTAGGTATAAGCTAGAAAAATAGGAACCAAAATGTGTTAAAAATATATGCTTGATGTCATTCTATAAAATTTCAATCTTATTTGCCTTATAGAAGCAAAGGAGATGAGTTAGGGTGAAACAGGACAAACAATGGAAGAAATGAAGTTACTGCAATTCACATGACTGTGTATGGACTTACATGGCAATTTGTAGACTTGCATGGCCTTAGATGAATTGTTTACCTCAACAATTTAGTTTTTGCAACAATGTTCGTTAGGCAAATAAGGTAAAAAATTCATTTATAGAACATCATTTAGATGAACTAATATGCTTTGCTAAACAAATTGTTGTAGGGCAGGCATAGGTGAAAGCCTATAGGATATGTACAAATATAAACCATATAATAAATAGGTGTCTAACTCTACAAAAAGGAAATATAGAGTTAAAGGAATTAAAAGCCTTTAACCTAACCAAATGCCTTACCCAAGCCTTAAAGCTAGTAGAGCATTTATGATTGTGGATGCATAAGAGCATAAGTATGGGGATGTGCATATATACGAGTTAGTTATAATTAATGGAATGTTATTTTGATCTCTTATCAATGAATTCCACTATTGATGTAGTTTCTTTAAATTTTTGTCTTTATTAAAAATGTGAAGAAAAATAAAAAATAAAAGGAGAATAATAAAAATGAAGTTATTAAGGAGGAAAATCAATTATTTTGAAAAGTAATTCATATTAGTCTTTCCTCCTAAATTTGTGTAAAATGGGTGAATTGATTATGGTGCAAAGAAGGTAGAAACTGTTTTGACACTCCTTATGGTTATAGCGTATGGTTCATATTGTTTTTATAAGTGATTCCTCCTAATTCCTTATGCTTCGTGTGATTTGTGGTATGATAGCTTGAATTCAATTTGTGAATAGAGCTTTTTCACTCATCATAACTAATTGTACCCAGTTTTGAGTGGATGTTAATTTTTTCCCTTAATAGTCTATTGAGTGCTTTTCCTACTTTACTATTTTTGATGGTTTTTGAACTACATGACCCGAATATTTCTTATGTTAACCTTTTTCCCCCATTATAACCTTAAAAATTCCTTTGATTCACTAGTATGCATATGAATCTTTAGTGGAAGAACTGAAATTATAAGCAAAGTCATGAAATGTCTTGATTATGATATATTTTTAGTGTACCTTTAGATTTATTTTATTTTTAAATACAACGGGTCAAAGTCTACTCCTAGATTGCTTAGTTATTGAATGGAATAGTTATTGATTGATTATTAGTAAAAGCATTGCATGTCCAATTCTTGTCAAGATATTGAAAGTTTTTCCTCTTTTATTATAACTATCTATTCTTAGAAAATATGGTTAAGAAGGAAGTCTTTTGATTTTAATTTTGTTTCTTAGCTTTTTTCAAGGATAATCAAAAGTTAAGTATGGGGAAAATTGATAAGTGCTTAATTAATTGGTAATATTTTACTCCCGAATTCTTATTGATTAATGTTATGATGTGCTTAAGATACTTACTTTGGTTCATATTTTGTTTAGATTCAAGTTGGACAAATAGGAACCAAAATGAGCTTAAAACATATCCTTAGTGCCATTCTATTTATGTTCAACATTATTTGGCTTCATGGAAGCAAATGAGATGAGTTAGGGTGAAAAAGGGACAAAGAATGTAAAATATCAAGTTATTGCAACTTAAACAGTCATACGTAGGACCATGTAAGTCACTAATAATGTATAGGAGATCAAAGACAACATTTCAGCCACCTCTATAACCTACATGGGCATTTGTGCACTTATATGATCGTGTAAGTGAGCTACACAACCATGTAAGTGGTTGGGTCAGTTTGGTAGCTCATTGTAAAGGTGTATGTTCATAATTTCTATAACTTTTACATAATAGATGACTTTGTATTCTAACGCAACCTTAATTTTAAGTATAAAAGGGCATTTAAGAGTTAAAATAGGATATGAAAACATTAAAGATGAAGGAAGGCATATTCCTTTTCCTTGGAGAACTATGAGGATTTAAACTTTATCTTTCTAATTTAAAGGGGAAATCAAGGCTAACAAATGTTTTTGGGCATTGATTAATTTAGTGAAGTTGTTTTCAACTCTCTTTTGGAATTGATGTTGTTATTCTATGCATATTTTTGGTTTTATATGAATGATTTAAATAATCTAAATCGATTATTCATATATGAACTAATTGTTAGAATCTAGATTGTAATACGTAATCTTTGTAACTTTGATTCACTTGCGGTAAATTAATGGTCACATATCATTAGGGCCAACGTAGCATAGGTTAAATGACCTGAAATTATGTCTTTGTTGCCTAGAATAATCCGTCTTCCTATTAAGTAATATGGATTTTTAAACTAAATTATTCTTGCTTATTTGATAGCTAGACCTAATTGAAGAGAATATAGAACTTATGGGAAAACAAGAATTAACAGAGCTTTTTGCTTAACTGTAATTGATATTTTCAAAGAGGGGTATAAGAAAAACCTAACGATTGATTGTGCACATTCGTGTGAATGATAAGATTGAACCTTAAGTTGAACTCTAAACCTATTAATTAATTTTAGCAATTTTGTACTGCTTAATTTGATTTACCTTTAATATTTTGTTCTAATCCTAAACACTAGTTTATTCATTATAAAAGCTAAACACACACTATTTGTGGATATAATCCTTGTTCACCATTACTTTAAATTTGGTTATATAGAGTTAGGTTATATGTTCTTATGTATTTAACTTGCATCAAAGCTCTATACAAAATGATTAAATATTAAATTTCCTTATAATCAAGCTTTAAATACCATAGTAGATCTAAAAGGATTGGGTTAGTAGATCTCTCTTTTACAGATGACTTGGTCTTTTCTACAAGGGATTAAAAGAAATCTGTGAGAATACTAATGAACAACCTACACCAATGCAAGGAGCTTATATATATATATAAAAGAATCATAAAAGGGGCAATTACTCCAATCCTTAAGTTCTCAAGCCATAAAGAATAAACTTATCAACATAAAAGATATTAAATACTATCGTTCCTTGGAGAATGTATCCTTTTAGTGGAGAAAATCCAAAGAAGGTTTTGGTCTTTGTGTAACATGTATTTACCTATAGAGGGAGACTACAACTAATAAAGTTAGTTCTAAATTCTCTACATATTTATTAGGCATCATACATGTTCTTATCTAAGAACTTAACCAAGTCCTTATAGTGGTTGATAAGGAACTTTCTATAGAAAGGAAGGAATAATAAGGATGGCTATGCTAAGGTGAAATTGAATGAGGTAACTAAGCCAATATAAGAAGGAGATTAAAAGATAAATTCATTACATTGAGCAATAAGATAATGGTAAGGAAGAGGTTATATAGACTAACAGAAAAAAAATCCTTATCTACTAGATGGATCTACACATAATTCTTAAATAATCCCTATTGACTAGATGGATCACTCCTACTTTGCATCTCATTTATTAAAGCTAAAGAGTCTTTTATATACCACATCAATAGAAAATAGGGAAAATGCATCATTATTCTATGGCAATTAATTGAATCCCTAATATTAAACCACCTTCAAAAGATTCTAAAGAATGCTGAGGTGAGTAATGGATTGTTAACGATGAATGGAGCAATGTTCTTTTTAGATTGGTTATGCCCTATCTAACTATAATCCTTGTGTAGGAAGGGGATACTTACATTTGGCTAGGGAATTCTAATGGGGAGTTCAACAACATTTCATGTAAAAGGTTCCTAATACCTAGAGATCATATGGAATAGATATATTATTACTAAAATATCTTTTACAATGTGGTTAATAATTTTCAATAGGCTATCAACTTTGGACATATATAAACCAAGAAGGGTAGTGTTTTTTGTGCAAGCAATAATAAGAGATCCACAATCATCTCCTTTTTGGAGACTCTTACTCAATGATAGTTTATAAGAAATTATTGGCACTAATCCTGCTGCAAAACTCTAATGTCACTTTTACATAATTTCTTAACTAGATATAAGTAAGAGGGAAAATTACAATGATCAACTCTTAAGTTTATATCATAAGTCTTAGATCATGTTTGTATGGTTAACAAAATAAGAGGAATAAGCGATGTTTCCAAGGGATGGAAATCAAGAAGAAGGATGTACCAAAGATCATTACCCAATACATTTGACAATAACTAATGTCAAATGAGATAAAAAGAGATGCAGCGAGGATATTAGTTTGGTTTCGTAGTTAAAATAAATTAAATGATGGTTTGTATAAGGAATCAAAATCCATAGATATACATAGAGACTCAAAACTCTAAATATATACTGATCTAATCAATAAACCATAATTCACACAATACCAACCAAATAAATTATGATACAAATGCTTGAGTTAAATAAAAGAGAGTGTAGGATGAACTCACAAGGGAAGGCTAAGCAAGCTCCATTCTGTACAGAGAGGCAAATGATCATCTAAATGAGGAACTCATAAATTTTGCTTTGATTTTAATATACAAAAGAGGAAATAATATATTAATACAGAGCTAACAAATAGTAACAAAAGGAAGAAAGGAAAAGAAGGATTGATCAAGAGCCATAAACATATAAACTATCACAAATAATATATCAAAACCTCACATTCAAGAGCTAGAAAGAGCTAAAATTGGAATAAATGGATGTCTGGGTTGGAGAAGCAGTAGGCAGTAGGAATCTAGTTTTAGTCGGATATAAGACAAGAGAAAAAAACTGTCCAACAGAGGTATAAATAGATGAGAGGCATCAACATAAGATTGTTTGATAAAAGGGCCCCATATGTTATGTTTAAAGGAAAAGAACTTACTATAGTCTGTTAAGAAAATTTTTAGTCACACCTAAAGTAGTAATATTGGTATGTTTGTTATGATTTTTGGACATTGTATGATGTTTATCTTAGTAATTTATATTATTTAATTTCTTAAAAAATTCCAGCTTAAACAAAAATCAAGAGCATAACGACTCTAAGAAGGGGATAAGATCTATTCTTATTTTCATAATTTAGCTTAAGGTGGAAAAAATTTCAAGAAAATAGGATGCCTAATGGATTCCGATGATGGTATATGTTATGAACAAGAAAGTTTGGAAACTTTAGCTTTCAACAACTAAAGTTAACCCTTCTTCTTCTGTTTAGGACCTAAGTTCTTTAATTGTCCTCATCCTCTCACAAAACCTATGTTTTTCATCTCTTTAGTTATAACTTTGGATATTCAAAATGCTCTGCATAGCATGTAGCGTAACTAAGTGTTAAGATATGATGGTGTTAAATTCTAAATAGACTATATTCCTATTCTCATAATTAATGCATTTTGTTTGTTTATTTGAGAGTTTCTTGTTATTTTTGTACTTATTTTGTTTCTATTGTGTTTTTAGATCTTATTTACCTTTATAGATAAAAAGGAGAAGAACTAGGACAAAATCTAGACAAAAACAAAATAATTGAAGCTATTTTGGTGGTTGTCCATATAATTGTACACGATCATGTGGTGTCTGTATAAATGTACATTGCCGTGTGAGTGACCATGTAACTCTTTGGGGCAGTGATTCATCATAATTTTTGAAGATTAAAAGAATATTATAAGTGAGCGTGTCCACTCCAAAAACCTTAAATTCGAGCTATGTATGGATAAAATTAAGAGAAAATAAGGGGATTAAAAAATGGGTTTGTAGGAGGCTAAGGAAAGCACAAACTAATGGCCTAAAAATAAAAAGAGGACAAAGAATAAAAATGGAAATATATTTGGAGTTGATTTTTTATCAATTTGAATTGGATTTCATAAGAATAAAAGGGATTTCATCATTGCTCTTTTAGTTTTTTATTTTTTCTTTATTCATGATGTTATGATTATGAGCTAAAATTTTGTTGGTACTTGGATTAGATGACCCCTGGGATATGTTATATAGTGATTTTATTTTAACTAATACATTCTTTAACTTTTATTGACATTTAATTATATATTCTTAACTATTTTTTGATTAATACTACTAGCGTATTTTTTTCATGCATGCTTTTGTGTAATTAAGATTCAGAAATCCTTTTGTATGATAAATCTATTATAACTGAAAGGACTTACATATAAACCTAGAGATAATTTGACATAAATCCTCTGAATTAGAGTCAAACCTCATTGTGAACTTCACGAATTGATTAAAGCAATCCTGGTGTTTTAATTAGAAAAAGGTTTCAGTGAACCAACCAAAGGGTAGGTGTTAATATTTTTACGAAAGATCTCAATATAAGATAGGCATTTTCAAGTTCCAACGAACTAATGATGAAATCGATCAGTGAAATCATGATTGAACAAGGAACCCTAGGGGATTTGAAAATGAGGTAACAATTTTTTAATCTTCATTCTAGTTATTGAAGCATGTTAATCTATTTTATTTTATTATTTTAATTTTTCATTTGATTTATCTTAAACATAATAATTTGTTAGGCTAGATAATTGAAGGATGGTCAATGGTAGTAATTTTAGTCCTTGTGGGCATGATATGTCCTTGCCAGTACTACTTATAACTACATCGTTCACTTATGGTTTAAAACATAAAATTGCATATAAATTGTTTTGAATACTTTATTTTTATATAAAATATTAGAATTTGATTAATAGTCATACGATCAAAGTCATTCATCAATTCTTATCTTTAGGAAAATTGTTTAAAGAGTTGAATAATACCTATTTGTGTTTTATTTCTAAAGTTTTTAACCTTATAAACCTCAATAACTACATACCTGTTTCTTATTTCTTATTTCAATACTATCTATAAGAACATATAAAAAATCCTAGTTACTAGACTAAAAATTGATTTGAGGAGTGTAATCAAGAGAAATACTTGGGCAGATCTTGGATATTTAGTGTACTACCTAAGCACAACAAATAGTGCTAAATGAGTAGATAGAGTAGTCAAAGCACATTGTAGATACATGGCAGTGCAATTAGAGAGGAGATAGGCCTATGATAAGGCACTACTAACGAGGGGAGAGGCCGATGATACACCATTACTAGAGAAGCTTGATACATGAGAAGCCTATGATAGAAGGGCTCAGGAGGTCTTGGTATCAATGATAGGACATCTTGGGATATCCGCCCTACCTTCACCTTTTGTAGCAATTGTCACAACCTGGACCTATATCGGGCACATAACAATTGCTGCATACCAGGGATAAGGATATATCATGGTACTACTTAACTTGACTATGCAAGGCTAGCTGTATGAAAAAAAATTGGGCAACACGGTAGCTATGCTTTGAAAATCCCAAAACTTGATTTCAACACCTATAAACCAATTTGAAACGTACTTTTAAAATCACATTAAAACTCAACCACCATTTCTGGACTTTTAAGTCCACTTAAAAACAATCCCAGTAATAGTATAAAAGTTTCATACATAAGGTAATTTACAAACCACAAGACAATTAAGACACAATCATCAATCATGTTTACATACTAATGAGCCATTATACAATAAAAGAACAAAACATAGCCTACCCATGTGAGGTAATGCGCCAAAAATGTCTAAAAGACCACACGATCCACTCAAAGCTTCAAGTTCACCAAATTAACTTGATTGTTTAGAAAGCGGAAGGGGTGAGTACACTATGTACTCAATGAACAAGAAAAAAATATATCGCATACAGAGCCCAGTACAAACCAAGGTAGTCAGGATAACCTAAGGATAGGTTTTTCACACATCTAGCTTGTACACAACTATCCACGAAATGAAGATACATGATATAGAAATACATAGGCCTAGCCTATGACTCAATACATACTAGTTAGGAACTATATAGGCCTAACTTATTAATTACTTGGCCGATGAACGTAAGTTCCCATTCTAGTACATAAGAGTAGAAAAACATCATATGTAAAATCAAAACTTGTTAGGAAGTCAAATCTTAAAATAAGCCAAAATGGCTATGTGTATCGCCACTAGTCGGCCAAACTAATATGCACACCCACTGATTCCCTATGTTGGCTCAACTTGGATCTACAGTGAATCTAGGTTAAGGTTGACAAGAGCATCATGACCGTAGATGATGACCTTGTTGGTGACCAGACCTTTATGTATGCGATCACTCGAACGTCCTGTAGAATGGTGTCATTATAAGGACTCGACTTTTATATACTAGCATTAAGGGTACGGGGGTCACTTAATCTATTATACCTAACACATGATTGGCCAATCATTTCCTCACCAATCACAAAAAATCATATATAAATATTAAATTCAAAAATCAAGTAAAGTACCAAAAGAGAACACATATATGTAGTATACATGACTCAGTTTTGCGTATGCAAGTTTCAAAATATTTTTCATGTAATGAAAGTTATCTTTTACACTCCAAGTACAAAGTTATTCATAAATGTAGTTTCAAAAAATCAAACATTGTCCTTTATACTTCAATTATAGGTTTGTTAAAAACAATATCATTCCTCAAAATATGAAATAAAAACATAAGTTTCATTTCAAGTGCGAAGAGTTATTAAAAGAAATGTGATTTATTAAATGCATAAGTATACTAACATCTACTTGAGAATCAATTCTACTATACATTACCTAGGTTCAAAATTCACATACAAGTCATCATGCTTGTCTTGGGATGTCCTAATCCCATTTGACTAGTATGCTTTCCCAACTCACCTAAAAAATATATTGTCCTTTGAATTCAACAATCCTCATTACGATTTCCTTGATCAATAGCTCCCGAGCTTTTATGCATACAATAAACAATATATTACTATTCAAGCATGTATCTCATATGTATAAACCACCATATAAGTGTATAAAACACCAAATTTTGCATTTTCCCAGGCATTTAATGCCTTGAATCCAATACTTACACATTTCAAAGTATGATTACGCACATTTGTATCCAAACACATTAGGCGACTACTCATCAATCTAAGAAAATATTTAACTTTACTTTTAAGTATACATGAAAGCCTCTTGCTAATGTACACCATTAAAATCCTTAAATCCTAAATGATGTTTACTTAGGCATTTCATCAAACACCAATGTGCATGACTTTCAAGTCATATTTTCAAGACTTTATCATAGTACTTCATGCTGCTCTCTTTCCAAACAATAACACATTTCACTACTCCATTAAATCCAATTCCCTCCATTTAAGCCATATTCATCATAATTATAACACTCATTACATTAGTCCATTTCTTCTCCCATCACTTCGGCCAAGCCCATACAATATACATCTTCTTCATTTTTTTCATACACAATTAACACCATAGAATGCATTTAAACCATCAATTTGAAAGATATTCAAAATTTCACAAACTTTCACTAAAGAGAGGGCATTTCGGTTTTGGACTAAGGAAATGTCTCCATGACTCATTTCATTCATCCAAACTATGTTTCATGCATAATCAAGCACGGAGAACAACTTCTCTTAGACCAAACTCAAAATCATAATGTAGGGAAAGATGAGACAAAATTTACCTAAACTTTCCTTTATTGATATCTTCTAATCCTTTGATAATTTCTCAAATATAATGATATATTTGAGTTCCTTGAACCTAAATTTCCTTATAACACCTAGGTTTGGGTTAAAGAATTAAAAAAGAAATTGGTGAAATGTGGCTGATGGTTAAGACTCCACTTCTCCTTGTCTCTTCTCTCTTTTATCCTTTCTTTTAATTAAACGAAGCGTTTTTTAATAAAGGGTGCATGGCCACATAATGAAGAAAGATCCAGATTGCTCACTCTTCTTTGTCTAAACGTGGTGAAATTACCCTTTTGCCCTTAGCTTATGTGAAATTACCATTATATCCTCCAAACTTTCCTAAATTTGCACTTAAGCCCAAACTTTGAGAATGATCAAAACTTTTATTTTCATTTTTGATCTCTGGACTTTTGAACATGATAATTAAGCCCCTTATCTTTATAGAATTATCTCTTGGTCTTCCATGAATTGAAAAATTACATTTAATTCCCTTAACTTTTAACAATTGGCACATAAACCCTTATGTACATCAACTTTTCAAAGTAAGCTTTCTAAGTGTCCAATAAGTCTATGAATCATGTTTGTTCACCTCTAAGGCATTACAAAAAATTTAACCCAGCCACTGGGCCATATCCATCAAATGGGCTCATTTTTACCCATTTATAAGCTTATATGTCGGAGATCTCCAAGATTTTTGCTTACTAATGATCCCTAAGTTCATGTGAGGGCATATAACATTCTATATCACTGGCATATATACCGAAAGGCTTCAAATATATTTTTGAACTCATATAAAACCATATATATGTGAATATACTGTAGTGTCTCTAAGAACTAACAAATATAAAAGTGCTTAAAAAATCTGGTGTTACAAGCAACTACTTCATCTTCAGCTTCACAATAGTGTAAGGTCGCACGATTTGAGGATCCTCCTTTGATGGACATATCGCATTCACAGAGGGACTGAGGAATACCTGTATTTTTTCTTTTCTTTCTCTCCTTATTGTGTATTTGCTTATTTTATTCATTTTTTATTTTATTCTGTCAAAAAATTAATGACATGCTATTTATGTTATTTTATTTTTATTTCAAAGGTCTTTATTTATTTTATTTTATTTTTATCTTCTTTTACTTATATTTTGCACGGCTGAATGTATATAAATTAGGATGGATCTTCTTTACTTTAAAACTCTATGCATATTATTATTCAGGGAGGTACCAATAAAATCATCTTAATTTTTTTTCTTATTTTAATTTATTTTTAGATGTTTGCATTATGTACATTAAGGACAATGTACAATTTTAAGTGTAGGTGTAGCACCCCACTCTTGTCTGACACTTAACCATATGCCCTTCGAACATACGTATACAAGCCCAACGGAAATGACGTGCTAACTATTTCACTTTCACATTGTAATATCCCGCCACTTAAAATTGTTAAGAGATTTAAACTATTAAATTAAGTCACATAAGTTATTTCATTTAAGAATTCACAAGGTGCATTTCATTCACATGCATAATATTCGTATACATATATGAATCATGATTTAGAAATCATTGCAAGATTGTATATGAACTCAATTGACATATTCCATGTTATGGAACAAAAATGAAAGTGATATGTATCTGTATTCCCATTGTTTTGCATTTTGATTTGCCAATAACACGAATTGATGGATTATAATTAGTGAATTGGGAATTTATCCTTACAATTGAGTAATTGATGAGGGATATGTGCATCTAGTCTAAGAAAAATGTTTAAAAGAAAGACAAATTCATATATCAGAATCTAGGTTGATTAAGCCCATGAAATGATGACATGTGACATTGGAAATAAGTGACAAATGGCTCAATTAATTGGATTAAAAGTCACTTGAGTATATAAGGGACAAGTGGCCCTTTAAATTTGTGACAAATGGCACTTTAGACTAGTGACATATGGAGCTTTAGAATGGGGACATATGTAGCTTTACAAGTGATGACATATATAGTCTCGTAATTGGTGATGTGTAGCCTTACAAGTAGTGACATATGAAGGCTCAAATGAGAGACATGTGGAGTCTAAATTAAATGACACATGGACCAATAGAATAGTGATATATGGACTAATACAAGGCTAACATATGTACCAACAAAAGGGTGACACATGGACCAATGGAATGGTAAAACATGGATTAGTTGACCCTCTTGAATTTTCTAAAAAAAATGGATTAAAAAGGCAATAGAAGTGAGAGTGGAGTCTTCCATAAGGTTAGAAGAGAGACAAAAAAGAAAATGACAAGAGAAGGAAAGAAAAAAGGGAAGAGAAAAGGAGAAAGAAAGAAGTTATCAAGGTAAGCTAAAATTCTGGTTTCAATTTCATCTTTCTCTTTCTATCTGTCTTTCTTTCCTTTAGAGCATGAATTTTAAGAAACTAAAAAAATGAATGTTGTAGATATTGGTCTTGACCTCTATGAAAGTGACTTAAGAAAATAGTGACTAAAGTTCGATTTATGTCTGTTTCCCCAATACTACCTGTGATAGACATATATATAGGAACCTTGTATTATTTCCTGATTTTTGAGGACCCTAGAGTATGAATTAGTGAAAGTATAAAACATGAAAAATCATTGCTGATGTATTATTTATGTTTCTATGGAATGGTTTGGTTAGGAGATGTCTTGATAATGATTTGTTGAAGGTTGAGTATTGGTTGCCAATCTATTTCTTACTAGAAACACGACAGAATTTGGATGGAGATTATATTTTAAAAGGAGACGTTTTTTATGTAATTTTTAGACATATTAAGACTAATAGAAGTCTAGTTTTTGGGGACAAAATAATCATGTCATTTAGATCTTTGTAGAGAGAGTTATGATTAAAATAGGAAAACTTGTTCATAAAGGAACATTAGGAAGAAAAGGTTGTAAATGTTGCACACAAGGTTAGTTTAGGTTAATGGTTGAGGAGACATTGAGCTGAACCCAAAAGTGAATTATTCACCTATTGAAATATGATAGAATAAAATTTATGATGATTGATTGCCCTACTATGTTATATGTTAGCATAACATACATGATGATTGATTGAAAATGAATTGCATGTAAGGTGGATGATGAAGTGCACTGGAATATGTTAGATGGAGTGTTTTCACTTAACATGCATCTATATTTTAGCCATATCTTGAAATGTAGATATTAAAATTGGATGATTTTTAATTTAAATTATACTAGAGGTTGAGTGGGTGCTATGGCTAATTTAGAATAGACTTTAGTATTTTGGGTATAAATTACAGAATACTAAACCAAACTACATAAATTTGGTTTCATTGGAAACTTAAGACATATATTCACATTTTTGTACAAGAAGGTATTATCTAAA
This sequence comes from Erythroxylum suave, assembly GCA_027563595.1. Taxonomy (NCBI): domain Eukaryota; kingdom Viridiplantae; phylum Streptophyta; class Magnoliopsida; order Malpighiales; family Erythroxylaceae; genus Erythroxylum; species Erythroxylum suave. Next base: position 11,395 of record JAOSBN010123424.1, on the reverse strand, counting down.
TACCTCATTTTCTAGGTCAAAATGGTCATACAAAACTAACCCAAAAATAGAGTTGGAAAAGCTAGAAAATGGGAGTGACTTTTACATGAAATATGTTTCTTTTATGTGATTTTTTGGAACAACAATTTATAAGAAACTTTCCTATGATGTATTTAGGCTTCAATTAAGCTTGAAACCAATTATGATGCTTGAATAAGTGATTAAATGTGTGATTGCTTAACATGATAAGTGAGGTTATAATTAAGGAAATAGACTGAGATTAATAGGAATAAGTAAATGGATAGATTTTGGGGCGAGAGGCATAAATTTATCTGTGGATGTCTCACTAAGGTCATTTAAGTATGCTTTTGAATAGGACTCTGAGTTCTACAACTTCTATGAAGACTTCAAAGAGAGATTTTACTATCTAAAGTCAAATTTTCACATTTTTGTGAGTGTCCAATGAATGTCCACCCATATGACATGATGTCCCTCCAAATGGACATAAATAGAGCTAGAAAACCTAAAAATTTCCTCCCAGTGGACATGAAGTCCACCTAATGGACATTTTATGTCCATTTGGATTGAAATTGCTCCAAAGGACAGTATATATAGGTATAGTTCCGTCCTACAAACATAAGGTCTACCTAATAAACATAGATTCGATGAAATTGTGAGAATGAAAATATGAAATGAATGAAAGTGATCTTATGAATGCTAATGAAATTCAAAGTAAATGAATGACAAGTATTAAGTAAAGATGAATGAAAAATTGGATATAACATGATCTTATAATGCTAGAATAATTTTAGTGAATGAATGAGTGATGAACTTAAAATAATCTTGTATAATTGAGGTGTAAACCTAAGTTTAAATTAAGCTTATATGAGTTACAAAGTATGAATGATTACAAGATGTGAATTAAGGAAATATTCCTGGAATAGTCAATTGCTCATGCCTTGAACATGATACATATACTAGTCTATGGTTGAACAATTATATGATTGACCAACTTAGTAATATGTGGATTATGTGTGCATTGTATGATATAGAGGCACAAGTTGACCTATAATATCCAGACATTGTCGGATCATCAAGGCAATAGCTAACCTAGAGTATACTGTGAGTTAACCTAAATATGTTAACTCAATTACATGTGTTTTCTGCTTGATTTATATGTGTTGTGAGTTAACTTAGATGTATCTCACTATGCTTGAACTATTTTTGTTTAATTTTTACATAATGAACTGTTACTGATTTAATTTTGATAATTTTGGACACCAATTGTCTGAGGAGATCATTATTCGAAACCATATTAGAAGTGCTCCTTGTATGTAAATTTGACTAAATAAGTAATACTTAGCATTATTATTGAATGTCGAACTAAGGTTTGATGATAAATGCAAATGTGAATGTGAATTGAATAAGTGCTGCTCAACTGATTGTTGAATTTCGAACTCTAATATGATGATTGTGATAAATGATTATACTCGAATAAAAGTGATTGATAGCACATTATGTTAATAAGCCCAGTATCCACAAGGGATATGGGTCAGTGTCTGAAATAAGCCTGGTATCCACAAGAGAATTACGACAATTAATGGGCACTTAGTCACAACAAATTAAAAATAAAAGTGGAGTCTCACGTGCATTGCATATCTATCTTTACATGTACCATATGAAAGTTTGCAAAGAATGACTAAATTACGTGGATATAATGATATGCTATGTTTATATATATGTGGATGATATGAATGAGATCAAATGAATGATTAGATTATCCTAAACTGATTATATGAAATGTTTGTGTTCATACAGACTTGTTGAAATATGTTGAATACTACAATCAGGTCCTAAATTCTGATTGATATGGTATATGAGATTTGATTCTAAATGATGTGAGATATTGATTAAACTATGTTATATACTTAGGATATTTATGTCTGTTTTGAGTGAGCACATCGATGATAGTTCACTCACTAAATTCACAAACTCATTAAAATTACACCATTATTTTTCATGTTTAGGAGAAATATAGCCAGTCTAGTTGAGGTAGCTTCTGCATTTGGATGGGGGTCAGTGTCAAAATCAGTTGTACCTACAAATGTTTTAGTTATGTTGTATCAAGGATTATATCTCCCAACTGTTGAATATTGTACATATGAATTTTGGAAATATAATGACATTTGAGACTGTATATGTTTGTGAATAAAAATGGAACAATATGATTATTGGAATGATTTATGTTATGTGCGATGGATTAAAAAGTAGCAATTAATTGATTTAATTGTCATAACGTGTCATTTTCGTAAAGTATATTTCCAAATATCCTTTGGTATGTTAGTACATGCTCTATAGGAGTGGTTTGGTACACACATATATCATGGCATCATAATTAAAATCATAAATATCACAATGTTGAAAACCCAAAATTTCCTCATTTCTTTTCATAAACCATGATTTAAATGTAGCGTTACAAACAACATCCATATTTATACAATATCAACCTATCAAAGTGCACCACTCTATTTATAAAGTATGCTACATACATGGGGAATTAACAAAAATTAAGACTAAATCCTTCAGTCCCAGTTGACTGACCTCTGATCCATGTCTTTTAACCAAAAGTTGTACAAGATCTCTTCTAAGTTGTCTTAGAAACTAAGTCGTCACTCCCTCAAACCTGAAATGACGTTGCAATTTTGGTGACTTTTATGAACTCGATGAGTTAACCATCCTCGATGGTTCACTCTCATCACATAACACAATAATTAATGTTATCACATAATTCACATTCTTTCATTTATCATCAAGTAATATTACATAACACTTTGATCAAAATTATCATAGTTCAAATTCAATACAAATTAACATTTCATTACAATCATCCAAAACATACTCATTGATAAGATTTCACATATTTCATTCAATAAAGTTCATCAATACATTGCAGTCATCCAACTCATGCATATCATATGTGTATACAATGTTCATAAGACTCACATTCATTTATTACATTGTTATGACTGAGTGCCTTTTTCGCTATCCCGTATTCGTTGTGGATACCAGGCTCATTAATGCTATCTCTTATCCATTATGGATATAGGGCTCATTTTAAATATTGAGCCAAAGGCTCTTACCACAGTCTGAGCTTTAAGTTTCATTGGCGACTTTGGTCACAACTGCTTTTATATTTCATGCATTCATGGAATGAAATGCATTACACATATACAATCATTATGTTCAGTGAATCACATTCACATTCTCTTTCTCATTTATATTTGTCATCGTACTTGCTCCGACATTCAACATATAAGTTGAGAAAACATTTATTCAATCACATTCACATTCAAAGAGTATTCTCAGACATTTAATGTTCAGAAACTAGTACAACACATCACATAACAATTCATTACATAATATAACAAACAAACAAACAATCAAGGTGAGACCATCTTAGGTTTCTCATAGTTGCTCCCTTTAGCTTATCCTGAAAATGTCTAGAAGTGGTCTCCTAATGTGCTCTTCTATACCATGCAATTACATACATTTTTACATCATTAATTTGCACATTCATATCAATAATCAATCATAAGAATATTTTTATATATGTCTTGTATTATGCATGTTCAATGACAAATTCTCAGGTATATTTCCTTAATACTCTTTATTCACTTTAATCCCCTCATTTAACATCAATTAAATTCATTTAATATCTCATTTAAACCTAAATATTTTATGTGGAAACATCCTCACAATGATTAGATCGAAAATCACTCAAACACTTACTTTTAGAAATAACATACAGGTCACGATCGCGTAAAAGCACGATCGTGATTCTCCTAAATATTTTATGTGGAAACATCCTCACATTGATTAGATCAAAAATCACTCAAAAATTTACTTTTAGAAATAACAAACAGGTCATGATCGCATAAAAGCACGTTCGTGATTCTCATGAAAAGTTTGCATGATCATGCTTTTCAACCTTTTAAACAAAGGTCATGAACATGTAGAAGTATGATCATACCCTTGTAATGCTTTCTTCCTCCTTTTTATCCCAAACCAACATGCATTAAAACACCCATTTGTCAACAATTTTCCAAAATTCTTTACCTCATACATAACTTTATTCTACACTAATTCAAATACCAACTTGATTGCATTTAGTTATCAAACTCTAATTAATTAATTTAGCAACTTCAACTACATATTATCATTCATGAAATCCTATCCTTTTTCCTTAACGTCATATTCATAGTATCAAACAAATCATTTCCAAAAATCCACCATTTCAAGTTAAGGACCTCTTCATTTATACCTCAATTTCATTCAATATCATCTATACATAATTCAACCCATAATTGATTATAAACCTTAAAACAGTACATATTCATATAGTCTTCCCTCATCAATTTTTTACACATTTTTTACTTCACTTACACCTTCTTTTAACTCCAACTATCATTCGAATTCAGCTCATTTTAAGAACACCAAAATACACCCTTATTAAGAACTCATGATTTATCATTCCTTGGAATCCAAAAATAAGACATAACTTCATTTCTCACAATCCTTCATCTCATTAATTGTATCACCCAAAATGCTTCTTCCTACACCACTCACACCTACATCAATTCACAACCATTGAAACAGAATTTTATTATTATTGAGACCACCCAAGTTAACACAATGGAATCAATTTCATGGTCATTATCCTCAATCTCAATTTACTCATCATATTAGTTTCATGTAACACTACCCATAAAGATTAAAGTATAACTTACTTGAATAAAAACTTCAAACTCTTTAGCAAAATTCTAGAAGTTGAGAGAATGGGAGATTCTAGTGGAGAAAGCCAATGATAGAGAGAGACAACCAAAAATGGCAAATAGTCTAAAATGATTTAGCTCTTGCTTTACAAGTGTAACATTGTACACAAGAATGAAAGAACATGGTGTTTCGGTGGCGAATGAACAAGTAGAGAGTTTCATGGTGGATGATTTCGTTCAAGAACAAGTAAGAGGGTTGCAGAAATGTCCTTGCCAAAAACGTAATTCCTAAATTACTAGATGTCTTCATTATGCATTGACACATGTCACCAATCCATGTATCCCATTTGTCCTCCATTTAAGCTACCAAATGTCACACTTCCATTTGACTCTCATTTCTACTCTCATTTATCAATTATCCTATCACTTGACATTTATCCTAGTCCAAAAAATAGTCTAAATTTTTGGAAATTTCTGAAATGCAACTAAAAATGCTAAATCAATTTTAATACACCTCAATTCCGTTTTCAAGAAAGATAATCCACAATTCGCATTATAGTCACATTAAATTCAATTATACCCTAAAAATGTCAATGAATGCATATACAATTATTTTATTACGTGTCAATACTACTATTCAAGTGTATGTGTATGCCATATTATGTATGAGCATGAAATGCACTTTCTAACTTCTCAGTACTATCTCTCATAAACAATAATCTAGGGTTGGATAATGGGATGTTAAAGTAAGGAAGGGAATTTTTTCTTAAGTTTATTATTTTTATTAAATCTTATTAACTGATATTTCGAGTTAGTTAAAATTTGTTCAAAATACTTTAGGGAATTATTAATTATTAAATTAAATTAAAATGCGAAAGGAAGAAAGTTAGAATATACTTGCTTTTATAACTTATATTTTTAGTAACCATTAAGACCATTAATTTGAATGAAAATTGCTTATTATTTACACACAAGATCATTTTGTGAGTTTTTAAGCCTAAGAGCGAATACATCATTATTTTAAGGTCCTTTATTCTTTTATTTGCATTACGATGTATAGTTGGATAATTTTGGAACTTGCTTTTGTTATTCATATTGAGATCACATTTGTTAAATTAAAAGCGTTGAAATAATAAGGCATTTAGACTCAAGCTTTTGCTTAGCCTATTTTCTTGATAATTATCCCTTCATATTTTATCCCTCAGGACTAACCAATTTTGAGACTTAGCTCTTTCCTTGATTATAACAACATTATCCTTTACCTTAATTTTCTTGAAGGCTTTTTATTAATTTTGAACCTTAAAGATTATTTAAGTTTATTTGATTGCTTGAAACTTAGAATTTGGAAAGGTTCAATATTTTTTTAATTGTTGGTATTTGATGAATTATTTATGATTGATAAAAAAATTGTTGAAGTTATATTACTAATGGAATTATGGTGTGAGGGATCTATATTGGGACGAACAAAGTTGTATGTAATTTTGTTTCTGTAAATTCCCTTCAATTTTATCACATTTTTTATCCCTATCATATCGTAACCTAAGCCTCATTAAAAAATTGTGTTAAGACCTTTTTATTTTTATTTCTAGTTTATTTATAAGTGGTGGAGATATGAATTTATCCAAGCTTATAGTTAAAAATTCTTATATGTATTGATTTGAGAGTTCTTACACTTTTAGTCCTAAACATTTTGAGTGCATTGAGTGAATCCTTAATGAGGGTGTAAAAATTTGTGCTTTTGATTTCAAAAGATTATCTATATAATTTTTCTTGATATTGACTTACCAAGGTTGGTTTTATAATAACTTGAATCTAATTGTATGTTAATTTGATTAATACAATAAGATGATTTAGATTATAGATAGATAGGTTAAAGTTGATAATGGATGAATGTTTATAAGCTTGATGATTTAGATTATGACTTGCTGAAGGACAAGTAAAAGCTTAAGTGTAGGAATATTTGAAAAATGACTAATTGAATATATTTATATACCCTTATTTAGTGTGTTTTGCTTGTTATTTAATGTTTTTATAGTTTTTTCGTACTTATGCCACTTCAAGTGCATTTGTAGGTGGCAATTGCCTTCATGGACTAAAAAGAAGAAGAATTAAGATGAAATAATATCATAAAGTGAAGATTTGAAGCAACTTGGAATTATACAATCGTTTATAGTGGCTGCATAATTTACAATAAATGTTTGGAGGTTTGAAAACATTTTTTTACCTATATGAACATATACACCATTTTATGTTGACATACATGATATTGTACATTGTTTTTGTAAGTCACTGCCCATGTAAAATCACAAATTTAGGTGTTTTTGGAGATACATAGTTAACCATACTACCATGTTAGTGAAATTGTATATCTCTAAAACCCTAGTTTTTACTATTAAAACATAGAATTAGAGGCAATAATATCTTTCTAGAGTTGTAAGAAAGGCTAGAGAAGAGGTAGTTTTGAATAGAAGATGAAGAAAAAAAAATAGATTACAAGATCAGATAGAGAACATCCTTCAATTCAAATTGCAAGAAGATTTCATTAGAAACAAAAAGGAGATATAGAATATGAATTCTTTTTATTTATATTTTTTTAAATATTTGTTATTGGATTTGTATTCTTTATTTATAAACTAAATTTTTTAGTGCCTTAGCGTGATAAACCCTAAGTTGTGATGATAATATTATATATTCTTTTATTCAATGCAGCTTTAGTACTTGATTCAATTATACATTATATTCTTGAACTAATATATCTGGAGTATTAGTCTATTGTTTCATTTCATATGATTGAGATTAAGAAATCCTTTCATGTGAATAGATATACCATAATTGGAAGGATTTGCATCCAAACCTAAAGATAGCGTAACATAAATCCTCTTGATTAAGGTCAAACCTAATAGTGAAATTCACAAATCAATAACGCAATCTTAGGGGTTTTAATTAGAAAGGAATTTCAATTAATCAACTAAGGGTTAGATGTTAATATTTTTCAGAAAGATATTAATATAAGCTAGGAATTTTAGAGTACAATAATTAATAATTTAATTGCATGATAAATGGTTAGTGTTTAAAATATTTTAGGGGGAGTCATCACTTAACTACTATTTATTTGATATTGGTTGTTCGTAATATTTTCTTCATCTGAGTTTAATATTTTTCAATTTTTGTTTTATTTTTTTAATTTTCAAGTAATTCGGCAACCTAATTTGGCAATAAGATAATTGAAAAAGGGTTAATACTAGCACTTACAGTTCCTGTAGGATCAACCTATACTTATAAGTTCTAGCTATTGCTTTACTATGCACTTGTGGTTAAAACATATAAATCTTTATAAGTGAAAAATCAAGTTTTTTTTAATCTTTTGGTTTAAAACATAATTCCAAAAATTTCAAAATAGCTTATACTTGTTTGTTTAAGAAACATGCAAGATTTCCCCGAGAGAAAATTAGTATGGTTCTATAAAAATCTACCAAAAGGACATATATACTTTGGTTAGCTATGAAAAAAAACCTAAAAAAAGATAGATAAAATCATTTAGGAGATTAATGGCAATGGACTATGCACATTCTACAATCTTTGGGTTAAAACCATTTTTGCACATAACCATATTTTAGAACTAGCTTTTAAGCTTATGTATGCAACATTATCAAGCTTTGGATTAGTCCCAAGTGATAAATTGGTCATATAGTATCAAATTTTTTAAGAAAAGTAATTTAGCCATATTTAAACTTGTGTTGACCTATTATGCATATGGAAATTAGAGAGAGAGTAAAAATGGAACTTCCTGAAATATAGACATAAATTCTCTCTCCTTGCTAAAGTTCATATTCAATTAGGCTAAAGATGTTCTTGTTATTAAGGGGATGCACTTAAGATGCAGTGTATGGCTTAAAGTGAATTGGAGTTTGCCTTCTATTTTTTATGTTTAAAAGGAACAAGACTAAATAAGATTTATTCTTCTTTAGCTTTTAACTCTACTTAAAGATCCTGAAATTCACTTATATTTCTTAGCAATACTTTTTTGTAACTTAAGCTCTAAAGGTTCTTTTAGTAAGCTAGTAGTTCATTTATTCCCTAACTTTTGAATTTAGCTAAATTACTTAACTAACTAAGTGCTCATGGTATTAAGTGTGGGAGACCACCCAACTATAGACAAGCTCAGCTTCTGTCTTCATTCAGAGAATGATAGTTATAATATGCTACCTCAACCACTAGTGATTTTGTGAATAGTGCCTCAAAATGTTTAACCTGCTTGGATGGTTTCTTTATGAAAAATAGGCTAGCTTATCCGCTAGTGGATGCTTGCATATAAGGTGATATTTGTAGGTCAAATGATGTTTTAGTAGGCATTTGATTATGTTTTCAGCTGTTAATTAATTAATTCATGCATGTTTGGGTTTAGAATTGTGTTAGTTGGTTAGATATTTGTGTTTTGAGTGTTATGTGGGTTAGAGCATGTTATTAAGCTTTAATTTTGTATGTTTGAGGTGCTTTGATTTTTTTGTTAATGTTTGAGATCAGATATCAAAGAATAGAGAAGATTTGGAGGAAGCCTAATAGAGGGCCCAGGGCCACGATCGTGACAGAATCTCGTGGACTGTGTGATGATAGATTCAGACTGATCTCTTGAGCATAATTTTTTGCTGATTATTTCAAAATTTTAGGCAAGTGTAAAACTTATTTTTTACCCCAATTAGTAAAGGATTATATAATATAAGAGAAATGACCTAAAAGAGGGGCCTCCTTTTGCCAATTTGGAAAAGCTAAGGTAGAGGAAGAAGGAAGAGAGAGAAGGAGAGAGAGAAGGTAGAGCTCCTTCTACTACTTCAACCTTTAGTTCTCCCAAGTTATCATTTCTTCTTTCCATCTTTTATTTCATTCGTTTGATGTGTGAGATGGAATTGATGATGATGAACCTTGTTTTAAGGATGATCTAACTTCTTTTAGGGATTTATAGTTGATTTAGTGATAATCTAGTTGCTTTGTTGTCAATGATGTTAGGTGTTATGATTATTTATTGTAATTGAATACTTCAGTAATAAATGGGGAGAGTGAACTTAATGCAAAATGATTAGGTTAGTTAATGAGAGTTAAATGATCTAATAGACCATACAAATAATCAAATTTACAATTATATGGAGAGAGATCATGTATGAGGACCCAACTGTTTATTAGCATACTTAAGAAATAATTAGGTTGTGGAATGTTTTGTTAATCAAGAGATTACATGTTTGGTAACTCAACTTAATTAGGGTTTATGATTTAGGGCTCAATGATTACAACTCAAGAGAGACTAGTCCACCCTTTGAAGTTTAGGACCGACACGTCATTAACACAAAAGTGACTAAGTTAACATTGATGATAGGATAAATTATATTTCTCATAATTTGTTAATCTTCGTTATTTGAATTTCAATTATCAATTAGTGGTGCTCACATTTGATTCCTTTCATTAATTTAGATTTCTCATTTCAATCACTCTATATTGGATTGTTTACTTTCCTATTTAGTTTTTATTTTCATTTTAATTACACTTTTAAGTGTTAGACAAATTAGGATTCGATTAGTTCACTAATTCCTTGTGGGATTGACACCTCATGTATTACGCTATGATCTGTGTGCTTGTGAAATATTGAGAGTTTTATAAGATTAAAACTTGCTCAGCAAATTTTTGATGTCGTTGCTAGGGAATTACTTTATGACTTTTTGAATTCCATTTTTTAAAGAATTATTAACCTATCTTGTGATTGTGGTACCTAATCACTCAAAATTAAGAAAACAGAAGAGAAGGAAGTTTAGGTGCAAAATAGAAGGCACATCAATTTGGACATCACAAGGTAATTATGAGGAATCCAAAAGGTTAAATGCCAAGAAGAGATAGAAAGAACGATGATGGAGGAAACATATGATAGGGAGCAATGACCCTTATGAAGTTCAATGAGGCATAATTTGGTCAGGGAAGTAATCATCTTTATTGGGACACTTATAATCCTGGGCAGTAGAACGACCCAAAATTTTTTTGGTCTAACAATGCAAGAACTAAAATGGAAATTCAAGGCCTACAATGATTTCAACAAGATGAGTCCAGTTCATAGGACTCTAAATTAGACAATATCATGGATAAGCTCACAAATATGGAAGAGGCCTAGAAGAGACTGGAAGGGATGTTTAAGCAAGCAACGGAAGATCATGCCTTTTTTTTCATAAGCTAGAGGTTTAAATAAGCCAACTTTACTGGAAATTCTGTAAGAGAATTGTGGAAAACTTTCATGGAAATTCTGTAAGAGAATTGTGGAAAACTTTCTAGGCAATATGGAAGTAAACTCAAGGGAGCAATGTAAGGGTATCACTCTAAAGAGTGGGAAAGAGATAGAAGAATCGGTGGAAAGACAAGCTAAGATGCACTTTGTAGAAGACCAAGAGAAAAAGAAAAAGGAAGAAGACAAGCATAAAGTGTTGGGCCCCGATTCCTTTTCTTATTAAATAAGCATGTGTTCGTTTATTTTGAGGTTGAGTTTGATTAATTTGTTTTGGTTAGGATTTAATTAGAATGTCTATGGGTGGGGGAGTTTATTTCTTAGATTGATGGAATTAAAAGGAGAAATTAAGATTAAGTTGGAGAATTTTATGGTGTTAGTTAAA
>JAOSBN010123366.1:0-32286 GCA_027563595.1 Erythroxylum suave | reverse complement strand
TGTTCATGATTTATGAAAATGATTTCTTTTTGAAAAGATGCAAGATTATGAAATCAGGTTTTCAAGAATGTTTCTTTTAAATGCCTCATATGCATGAAAAACAAATTTCCAACAAGATGCCATTTGAGGCAAACTATTTTCAATTCATGAATAACATGTTATGTGGGTTAATGGTAGCTCCTCAAGAACCATCACGTGCACATTGACCCAAGAATAGGCTTCTCCCGCCTGCCCGCTAGTGGCACGGAGATCCTTCAAGGACTCCCTCAAGTTTACGACTACACAGGACCATTATATGGAAATGTGTAGTACGTCATGAGTTGAACTTCCCTGAACCATTTCTGATGTGTTTATATGTATATGATTGTGACAAGTTTGATGCATGCATGATTTATAAGTGCTCATGAACTGTTTGATTAAGTGTTTGTGTTTTTTAAGAGAAAGCGTTACGTTTTCCAAGTGTAAAATGACAAAGAGTTTTTGAAAATGGTTTTTCTTGTTTCTTACTTATAAAATTGTCACCCACGAGCTTTAAGCTCACCCCCTCCCAAATTTTGTCCCATTCAGGTGAAGAGTAAGAGGTTGAGAAGTCAAAGGCAATGCTTCATCCCAATCTACCTATTCTTTTTTTGTACTTTTAAGATAAACTTTTGGGAACTCAAGGCTTTATCCATATTTCAAGTTTTATTAGTTCAATTGTATTTTTGTATTATGGCTTGAAATGTCAGTAAAGCATTGTAAAACTATTATTTTGTTTGAAGATGAATGAAAATAGGTATGTTCTACTCATGATTATAATCAATGTTAAGTTTTCACATTGCATGTGATGATCAAATGAGTTTGAGGATTTGGGAAGCAATTGGTGTTTATGTTCTAGTGTATTGTGTTTTTGGAATTGAATAAATGGTGGTTGAAAAGATTTAAGTCTATATTAAGTAAGGTAGATTGCAAGAAGGAAACACAGACTTAAGGAGAACACAGATGAAAGGAATCGTTTGTGATGACGTTAGCATATAGACGCAAAAGAGAACACAGAAGAAAGGAATCATCTGTGATGACGTCAGAAACAGACGCAAGGAAACACACACTTAAGGAGAACACAAACAAAAGGAATCATCTGTGATGACATCAGAAATAGACGCAAGGAAACACAGACTCAAGGAAAACACATACGAAAGGAATCGTCTGAGATGATGTAAGAAGCAGATGCAGGGAACACAGACGCAAGAAACATAGACGTAAGGAACACAGATGTAAGAAACATAGACGCAAGGAGCACAGAAGCAAGAAACATAGACGCAAGGAACACAGATGTAAGAAAAATAGACGCAAGAAACATAGACGCAAGAAACATAGACACAAGGAACACGGACGTAAGAAACACAGACACAAGGGAAGACAGACGCAAGGTAACACAGATGCAAGAAATCGTTTGTGATGATAGGTCATAACATAGATGCAAGGAATCGTTTATGATGACGCGTCATAACACAGTTGATAGAAAGGTAGACGATAGAAAGACAAACGATAGAAGGTTAACACAGATGAAGAAAGTCAACTACAGAAGATAGAGCACAGAAGATAGCTGGTCAACACAGACGAAGAAAGTCAACTACAGATGATAGACCATAGATGATAGAACACTGGCGATAGGTGGTCAACCCAGACGAAAAAAGTCAACTACAAACGATAGAACCCAGACCATAAGCCAAACACAAACCATAAGCAAACACAGACGATAGACAAACCAAGCACAGGCGATACAAGAAGAAGTTAAGCCAGTATGATTGAACAGTTACTTAGTTGGAATTAATCACAAAATTCACTAATTAATGATTTTCAACAAGAAGTGATTATCAAGGATCAAGAAGCTGCTAGAGACTTAGGCTCTAAGTATAAGTCAGGGAACAAAATGTTTGAAGAGGTCAAGATGAAATTTCAAGTTTGAGGATTGTCTTGGTGAGGGCACTCCACCTTTGCGGGATGTGTGTCCAGATGTCACTTAGGACGTCGGACACGTGTCTCGCAAGAGAGGGGTCCCAGCACTGCCTTTTTTTCTTATTCTTTAAACATCCTTTTGTGTTCTGAGTAGCCTTAGGCATTTTTTTGGGTTCAAAAGGTCTAAAAAATCCTCAAAATTTGACGTTTCTGAGTGTTTTCCTGTTGCAAGCTACAAGTATAGCCTTGCAGGCAACGATTATAGGTTTTTCTTTACACTTCTATCACGATCTTGGCATTAGCACAACTGTGTGCCAACTATGGTGTTTCTGTCATGATTATGGCCTGACATGCAACAATCGTGGGTCGTTGTTTCGGCCCAAATGTCTTTAAAACTTCTCCGTTGTTCGATGTTGACCCTAAAACACTAGTAAACACATTAAGGTACCTTAAAAACATAAAAATTAAGCCCAAAGATGTGTACTAACCCATCAAACACTTAACACACAAATAATTAACAAACTAACATAATTCTAACCTAAACATAAACTAAATGATTAAATTAATAGTTAAACATTTATCAAACTAAGCCTTCAAACACAATGTAATTTACATTTATCACTACTTTTACAAACGTTCAACATAGAAGTCTGAGATAAGAATGGAGTGGAGACTGTAGTCACAGGCCATTTTTTGACAAATGGAAGGAGGGGAATGCAAATTGATTGCTAGCATTAACAAAAAATTTCATGATGAAACCCTGATGTTATTAAATAGCATGGCGACAACATGGTTTATAAGTATCGTAAATTTTTTCACCAGTGGTAAGATCTCTTCTAATCTATCATATCAACAAAGAAAATGATTCTTATATGAGTGCACGCAATATTTATGGGACAAACCAATCTTGTATAAGAATTGTGTTGATGGGATAATAAGACGATGTATGCTAGAGGTTGAGATGTTGGATGTATTAACACAATGTTATGAAGCTTAGTATTCTGACCATTATAGGGCAAACAAAACGACAACTCGAGTACTCGAGTGTGGATTTTATTGGCCACATCTATTTAAGGACACTCAAGCTTTCATGGCACAATGTGATCTTTGTCAAAGAATGGGTAACATGTCGAAAAGAGATGACATGCCTTTATCTAACATCCTAGAATTCGATATTTTTTATATGTAGGGTATTGACTTCATGGGACCTTTCCCATCCATAGTGGGGAATAAATACATCCTAGTAGGAGTGGACTACATATCATGCTCGGTGGAAGTTATGACATCCCCAATAAATGAGGGAAAAGTTGTCTAGAGATTTATAAAATGGTTATTCAATTGATTTTGCATGTTAACAATAATAATAAGTGATAGAGCATCACATTTCTACAATAGATTTTTTAATGCTCTCTTGAAAAAATAAGGAGTCCACCATCAAATTGCCATTACTTATCACCAAAAAATGAGAGGATAAGTGGAAGTAGTGAACGAGGAACTATAAAAAAATAAAAAAAATGATGAATGGTTCAAGGAACAATTAGGCATTAAAGCTAGATGATGTCTTATGGGCTTATCAAACCGCTTTTAAAACACTGATCAAAATGACTCCCTTTAGACTCATATATGGTAAGGCTTGTCATTTTCCTATGGAACTAAAGCATTGAGCTTATTGGGAAATGAAAGCTTTAAATTTTGATTGGAAGCAAGTAGGCAAGAAATAAATTCTGTAACTAGTTGAGCTCGAAGAGTTTCACTGCAATGTGTATGAAAAGGTGAAGAGATGGCATGAGTCTATTCTTAAACAAAAAGAATTTAAGGCAAGAGGTGCATTTTTGCTATCCAATTTGAGGTTAAGTCTATTCCCAGGAAAGCTTAAATTATGATGGAGTGGACCTTTTACAGCCACCCAGGTTTTCGTTTATGGAGCCTTTAAATTAAAAAATGTGAATAAGGAAATTTTTAAAGTGAATGGGCATCATTGCAGATTGTATCTTGGTGGTGTGATATTAAAGGAAAAGGAAGTAATTTCTTTCCTTTAGAAAAGTTGAAAGCACTTCCAAGGATACAAGGTCAAGCTAATGACCATAAATTAACATGTTTAGTAGCTAGATTTCTCTTTGGAATTTTAGAATTAGTTATTTCTTTTCAACAATAGATTGGAAGGTTATGGAAGGCAAAACAATGAGGTGATGATGCAAATATAAGGCAGGGAAGGAATGCCGGATTGATATTAAGAAAACAATCAAAAACAGGAAAGGAGTGTAAAAATGCCTAGTGTCATGATCGTGGCTCAATTTCAAAGCCTCTGTCACAATCGAGTGACCGACGTATTGTATGCTAGTCAAAATAAAATAACTTGACTAATGCTATAGCAGCAATGAGTTTAGGTATATCCCACAGGGAGTGTTCGGATAGCTTATGAAATGAAATCAATTGATGTTTAGGTAAAGGGGGTTATGAATTTAAAAAAAAATGAAGCTAGACTAATAAAAACAAATTAATGAAAACATACGAAAATTGATAAAAGTGAAAATTTTATAAGGACCCGATTCTTTGGTTCAATCTCGGCCTATACCCTAATTAAGCATATTTAATTGATTTATTGTTCTCAAACCTCTCCTAGAAACTATTAATCATTTGTTAATAATTAACCCAAAATTTTCCTTAAGTTTTGTTTAATCAAGATAAGATCATTAACTAAACCCAACCACTGAATAACCTATGATATGGTCTCTAGATTTAATTAGGCTGTAGCATTACGAATTAGGAAAATCGATTAATCAAGGCAATAACCACATATGATGTGTCATTTAACCTAGGTCATGTTATCCCTAATAATTATGAATTATTAGTTGCTACAGATGAATTTCAACGTAACAATTACGGATTATATCGAAATTCTAGTAATGACTATACAAGTAAATGATTCAATGAACGTATTAAAATCATCCTTTCATAATACCCTATAGGTTCATACATAAATAACTGAACAATAACGAAAATATGATTATCCATACACTTAACCGAAATCAATTAACATAGAACAACAAAATCAATTTCTAATGAGACAAAGAAACAACAAAAGACCAAAGACACCATTAACCCGGGTCGTCGACGTTGATGTCACCTCCAAACTGCCATTGGGATGTTTAGTCTCTTATGGGTCTCCTAAGAAAATGCTTCAACACCATGTAAAATACTCTAACCGACCCCTTCGGCTCTCTACAAAATTGTCGCAAGCATCTCCTATCTCTACTATTCTTTGATGGGGCAATTAAAGGTTAAAGTCCATCTTTACTATTCACACATTCTTCTCTTCTATTTCTACCCACCAAGCCGTTAGCCCTCATCTCCAGCCACCAGGCTGCTAGCCCTCTTCTATTTTCTTTTTTCCACTAACCTGCAGCTCTTCCATTTCTCCCTAGCCACCTAGTCCTCTCTATCCTACTTCTCTACTTTATCTCTACTATTTTTATGATGGAACAATTTATGGTCCACCAATATTATAGCTTCTTCACTTAATTAGACCTGTTAAATGATAGCATTTAACGCTAACTTTCAAGCAAACGATGCTAGCATTTAATGCTAGAGCATTTAATGCTAGCTTTCACGCAAGCGATGCTAGCATTGAATGCTAGCTTCCTTTTTGTCCTCTACATTGTGTTTTATTCATTTTGCACTGTCGTTTTGTCCTTTAGTTGCTATTGATTTTTTTTCTTCTTTTCCTTTATTTTTCTTCTTCTTTCTCTATGAAGACAAGTGAAATTAAAATTTTTGAAAATGACCCAAATGTAGTGTTTTCATCTCACTTTAATTTCTTTTCTTCCAAATTGTACCTAAAATCATATTTTTGAATTAAAGTGAGTATCTTACGCATTTTCGTATCATTAATTGCTAAGTGTAAATAACCAAACATATCAGCAATTAAAAACATATCATCGAGGCATCCCTTTTAAAATTCTGATCGTATTTTGAACCTTCTGTCATGATCGTGAACTTATTTTGAACCTTCTGACACAATCGTAACCCTAGAAATTCCTCTCTATCACGATCGTGACATACCCGGTCACGATCACGACCTACGACAAGCAGAATGGGAACATACAATTTTCAAGCCTCTTTTCCCAATTTTACCCCTCATTTTTTCCCTAACCTATATATTCACCCTTGCCCTTATTTTTCTTACCCACAACACTCTCTCGCTCTTCCTCTAGAATTAACACTCTCTAATTCCCTAACTTCTCCTTTCACTCATCCTCAAATTTCTTTTTCTTTTAATCCCTTACCCATAAAGTATTTAATCAAAATGGGTCCTAGGATTAGGCAAATAGTCACGTAAGCACAACTGAAACGCTACGTACAAGTCTCAAAATGTGGTTAATAAAATCAAGTGGTAGATTACGGAGCACCATCTCTAATTTACTTAGAAAAGGAAGGTAATTTTTTATGAACTCTTCGTGCTAAAAATATATTTGTGCCAAAATATTTAGATTTGAAGATTTTGGATACCTAGGGACTAAGAGAAAAGATTGAGAACTTAAGTCACTGAAGTCAATGGGAGAAATTCATGATCTATAATTTTGTTACATGTGAAGAATTAACCTTGAATTCTTTACATCCCTTTATTTTGATCGTAGTAACCCTAAGGAGTTTTGGTTTTGATTGTGGGGTTGACCATATGTGTTGAACTATGAAACGATGTGCGAAATTGGTTGATTCCCATGATCAATCATTGTGGTCAACACAATAATTTTCATGCTAAACAGTATTGGGCCCCATTTTGATGAGGTTGGATAATTTCAATCTTAGGAATGCATAAAAGAACTTCATTCACGATCTTGAACAATTGTTGTTGCAAAAATTCATTTGTCAAACTGTTTTCAACAAAAGTGAAAGCATCATGTGTTATGAAGGAATTATTTATTTTTTGGTGCATGGATCATAGAATCCAAGTTTGTATAACCACTCATATTTTTAGTACCATTATTGCTACTATGAAAAAGAGAAGCAATGGCCTTGGCTTAAAATACTTGGTTACTACCATTACTGCTTACTATGATGTTGATTATGAAGAACTATTTACGTGTTTGCCTGAGTTTCTTAACTGTAGACATCTACGGAGGGCTGAGATCTTGGAGGTCCACCATATGGAACTTCGAGATGTCAGCTCAAAATCTCATGTGAAGAATAAGTTAGGACAGGCCAATTTGAGCTTGACACCACTGCAATAACAATTTGAAGAATTGACCAATGAGGAACCTGACCAAGAAGAAGAAGTCGACATATGGAAGCAAGTGTTGAACGCCATCTCAGATAATAATAAACTACTGAAGGAGGTGAGAGAGGAACAACTCTGACAATGCTGAGACATCTGAAGCATTTACAAATACTTTGCTACCTAAGGCGTGGAAATCCCACCTTTAACACCAACGCTATCACCACCTCAATCAACATAATAGTTTTTTGTTATAATTTTTATCATTTTATTTTTGTTTTTATGTTTTTCTTTTTTTTATTCCCACCTTACATATTGTTGTTCTTCTCGTATTAAAGATAATGTGTTGTCCAAGAATGGCAAGTTTGCATTGTTATTTTATTTTAAAAGTGAATTTTGCTTAGTTAGTTAGCCCAAATTTGACTCAAAGGTTTTTATGCATCAATTTTCCAAATTTTGTTCAACATGTTACTTTTGAGCTTAATTCTTCTTTTGTCCAACTTTCAAAGCTTTGTAGGTAAGGATGCTTACAAGCATGTCAAGTAGATTGATTTAGTTTGTCTTAATATGAAACCTTTAGGAGCAATAAAAGAGAAAATTATGTTGAGAGACTTTCCATTTTCATTGAAGAACTTAGCAATCGATTGGCTCTTTAATTTACCTATAGGGAGCACTAGCATATGGATCAATGAAAAGGTTATTTTTAGAGAAATACTTTTGGCATCAAAGATAGCCATATAAGGAAACAAGTTCGTAGAAGAAAGCAACATCATATAGAATCCCTTTACAAGTATTAGGGATGTTTCAAAAAGTTATGAGACAACTACCCTCACCATAATATGAAAGAACCACTCTTCATCCAATACTTCAACAAAGGATTATTGACGATAGATAGAAGCTTAGTAGATGTAATAAGTGGTGGTGCATGATGTGAAAAAACTCCCATAAAGAGACCAAAATTTTAATCGAGCATATAGCGGCTAATACTTAACAATTTAGCACTCAAAATTATATTTGTCAAGTAATGAGGTAAACAATTCATTTATATAGCATCATTTAGATGAACTAACATCCTTAGTTATGTAAATTGTTTTAGGACAAGTATAGGTAAAAGTTTATGGTGTATGTGCAAATATGAAATATCCAACAAATTGGTGTCCAACCCTGTCAAAATGGAAACCTGAAGTATGTAATTGTTGTAGGAGAAAATTTTACCCAACAATACAACCCATATTCCAAAACCTATGACATAGGTTAGAGGGATCACTTGAACCAAAATTATAAAGGGAATAGTAGAAAAACTACTCCCAAATAGGTCATAAGGTAAACATCAATTTCAACACAGACAATAAACCTCCCCTTTTACCTTAGGTATGTCATTGGAAGATATAATTAAATATCATCACTACCATACACAGACACTAACAAACATAAAAGGATCAAGAAATAATTTTAAAAACCAATTACAAAAAAAATACATAAAATACTGACTAATATCAGAAACAAAAACTAAATCACTTTACTCTTAAAAGATAGTGCCAAAATTCTTGATTCGTGTCAATCACACTAAAAAATAAAAGCTAACTCTGCATAACTAAATTTTTAGTAGTGGTGAAAGAGGATTCTATCCACAAAGACTATGTTTTTAGTTTTTGTAATGAATAAACAAGCGTTTAGGATAGGGGAAATTTTGTTTAAATTCAATTAAAAAATAAAGTAAATCTAAATTATTGAAGACAAATTAAATCAAATAGTTCAAACGTGTTAGGGTTAATCTTAACCTTGACACGAATGTGCATAATCAATCATCATATTGTTCTCATGCCTCTCTTTGAAACTAATAACTATAGATTAACAATAAGTTCTATTGATCTTAGTTTCATTTAAATAGTATCTAACTAAAAAAAGCTCTTTAATAAGGCCTAATTATTAGACAACCTAGAATAAGCTCACTAAATTTAGGGTACTACCGTATTATAGAATAAGAAAATAGGTTAATTTGGGCAACAAAAATACGATTCATTTACCATATGCTATGTTATTCCTAATGATTCATAACCATTAGTTTGCCACAAATGAATCATACTGGCAATTATTATGTATTAAAATCTAGATTCAAGCAATAAGTTCTTACATAACTAATCTATTTTCTAGCAATAAGTTCAAACATGCCTAATCTTTTTGAAATATATAAATCTTTCATACATAAATCCCAAAACGTTAATCATAGAAAAACATAATCAATTCCAAAATGGAGCTAAGAATAATATAACTAGATTAATCATCACTCGAACATGTTTGCTAGCTTTGACATCCTTCTTGAACTAAAAATATGAAGTTTAGCTCCTCATAACTCTCAAAAGGGAAAGGAATCTATTTCCTTTTGAGTCTTTATTGTCTTCATACCCTTTTTGGCCTCACAAATACCCATTTATAATAAAAGTTAGGGTTGTGTAAAAAATATGATTAGTTACATAGCATATAGATGATCCTGTATGTTGATTTTACTAGAAATCGTTAATATATGTGATTATGATGAGTTATAACGCTAGATATATGACTAAGTAGCTCACTTACATGATAGTGTAAATCTCCACATAGTCGTATAGGTAGTAAGGATGCTTGAAATTTCATCTTTTCCGTGTAAGTCCCTATACAACTGTATAGGTTGTAAGGTAGTTTGAAAATTCCTCTTTGTGCTCCTAAATGCTTCTAGTGACTCACATAGTCCTATATATGATTGTATATGCCAAATACATAGATATGTGGACCTTTACACAATCGTGTAAGTCATAGTAACTCTATTTTTCACATTCCTTGTCTCATTTTCACCCTAACTCGTCTCCTTTTTGATTCCACTAAGGTAAATAAGATCGAACATTAATAGAATGACATCAAGGATATATTTTTAGCTTATTTTAGTTTTTGTTCCTCTAACTTGTACTTAAAACAAAATATGAACGAAAATAATGTTCTTAAGCACATCATAGCATTAATCACTAAGCATTAAGGAATAAATATATCAACAATCAAACGCTTATCATTAACCAATCCATTCTATAGGCTTAGGAAATCATATTATTCTAATATTCGTTAATGTGTTGGCTTATACTAAATCATTGTAGAGATATGTTTTTATTATTTTAGTGAAAAAAAATCATATGTTAAAAGTTGGATATAAATATTCTATATATTTAATAAAATTTTTTTAGGAATAATCGTCTTCTTCATTATTATACTATTAAAAAATGAAAATGAATTTTACATTTAAATGAATTCTTTTGTCACTTTAATGGACTTTATTAGGAATCAACTAATTATTTAGTTTTATTACATATAAAAACCTTTACAATTAAAAAAATAGTTACGATGCGAGCTAGTGATTTATTAAAATTTTTGAGACTAGTTAGGAGTCTTCTTCACCATCATCATCCCTTCTTTGTGTCTTCTTCTTCAGGTTTTAAGAAAGACTTATTCAAACTCATTAAAAAACTTAGGATCTTTTTCTACCTTCTCTTCATTCTTAAATTCATCCAATTTAGCTTACATCTCTATCCTGACATTGATGAAGTTAATTCCATGCTTGCTTTAGTTGATCAACTTAGTTTGATGTAACCACAGACTTTATATCATCTCATTATTGAATTAGTTGATTTTATGAAGTGGACAACTTGATCATTTATCGTTTTTACTCAACTTGATATTTAGAAGCTCCCATAACTTAAAGATCAAATATTTCTTATTGAATTAACAATTTCTTATTAATCCTAAATATATAATGATAGATAACAAGAAAATGTTAGTATGTTCATCTCTTTTTATATACATATAGGCTTTTTTCAATTTCATTAGGCAATCTAAACAGAAGGAAGAATTTTGAACCCAATTTTTGTGAATTAAAAAACTATAATCATTAGTTAGTGTATTGGCTTCTTTGGGGCTATAAATTGTCTCAATATTAAATTAAAAAAAATCTCTTTACAATTGTAAAAATTTTTCAATCCTTTATAGGGAGATTCTACTTTGGTTTAGAACTTTTCAATTTACAGTTAATTATCAGTTATGAATTGTTGAAGTTTTGCTTTCAAACAAATAACAAAATGATTTGTTTTGAGAATTTAAAATATTGGATTATTACAAAATATTTAAATATGGTTAATTATTAGTGGAACAAATAATTCAATTATGGAATGAAAATTTTGCTAGGTTTATATGAATGTAGCATTTCTAAAAAGATATTAGTTCATCATCAAAGCACCACAACAGAAAACATTTTCAAACTTATAGCTTTTATTTGAACTTCTCAAAATACATTTCATTTTAAGTGTAGATCTAATCTAGTTATATCCATCTCATGGCTTATTTTATATCTTCAGTGAGCATTCATTCCCTTCATATTTATTCCATTATCAACTGAACTTATGTCATACATTAACTACTTTCATATTTATTCCCTTCATATTTATTCCACTAGGATGCCTACCCTATTTTGCCTCTGCAGACCTCCTAAGTACCATAGTTGAATTCCCCCTATCTCCTTTGCTTTAGCTCCCGACCATTTAGTCTCCTGAATGCAAGCTATTTGTATCTTGTACTTATCTACAATTCCAACTAATTCTAAAGACTTCCCCGTGAGGTCCCAATGTTCCAAGAGCCTATTCTTAGTTTGTCATCACCTTTTTTATTCTTACATACTGCAAGCACCGAAAAGCTTGCTTGTATCCCATCCGTGAGATTAACTGCCATCCCTCCTAACTCGTAGCCCCCATATTTTCCCATAGTTATTTCCCTAAAATGCCCTTAAGATTCCTAAAATAGATATGGACTAGAGAACCAAAAAAGATAAAATCCAATTGGATCGAAAAGAGACCAAGACAGAGAGAAAGTAACAAAAAAAGGATACAATAAATACAAAAGCCAAGACAATCTTATTTGCTAACCGAAGAGATCATCAATAGTGCATAAGTATTAAAAGATGGAAGAAAAATGACGATGACTAATTTGTGTTTGTACATAAACTCAATAAAATATTATTTTGGTGAATCCTGCACAAGAATATGTCGTGGTCTAATTAGAAGTAATAGTATATTATATCTACATTTGTCAAAGCATAAGCACCCATTAAGAATCTACTGTTGAGCCGTGCAAGTGAAAGTGGTTGTTGTGTCAGGTAAGTGAGATTCTAGTAAGAGAGACTTTTGTAAAAGGTTGATTTATCACGTTATAAAAAAAATCTAATGGGCTTGTCTTATACTAGTAGTTGCGTAAGAATATTAAGCAGAGTACTAACGGGTCACAAAGGAAAAAGACTAACAGTTTTTTGTAGACAACAACAAAGTTGTCTGGATGCTCGAGAAAGTTAACGAAGAAGACGTGTGATGTGTTGAAAACTTTACAAAAGTATAGTTACGTTTATTTGATGTAGTACATTTAACCACGCATCTCCATTTCTAAACAACAATCCAGTACATTTTGAACAAGAGCTACATACAAAGCATAGAATATGACCCTGAGCTAGCTTGTTCATTAATCATATCATCTGTTATGCACACTACTTAGTTGAGGAAAAGATATTTTATGAATGCCAACTAAATAATTTTTAGTTTTAATAAAATAAAAATAAAAAATAAAAACAAAAGCATAATAAAAAATGGAAACTAATAGCCCTTTAATAAAAACATTTTTTCATTTATGTATATGTCAATTTTACAATAATCTAATAAGGTTTGGCATTTTTCTCAGGTCTAGTTTGGTCCAGTTTAAAGTCAACAAGATTGGCTTGATTTGACTAGACTTTGAGCTGAGCTCCAGCTTGAGGTTACTAACCTAAGTTAACTTGATACTTGGACTATCTATTTAAATAATGTTAAAGAAGTGCTCTAAAGGTAATCAATTTTAGTACTTTTGTGCAAACTTTAATTTTTTAATAAAGTGAAAGGTATTTTTCCTTAATTTGATATTCCTTTATATATGAATTGATGTTGATCTTAAATTGAATTAATGAAGTCCATGATACAAAACATAGCATGAAGGAAATCATGATGAGATCATGATAATGAGATTCCTATCATGTGTAGTTATGTTAGTATCTAAATAATCCTTAGTCATAGGATTAATGTGACAGGATATTATTAATTCAAAAAGTCTAGCACATGTTATACTTCTTGATTTGATCAAACAGTGGATCTCATAAACTGTGAACATGAGATGGTTAGAGCTAACATATGAATTCTTACTAAAGGTAGTAAGTACATCGGATGAACCACTATGAGATTATCATATGGATGATCTATCAAATGTCAATAATTAATCTCATTATACCAATGTGCATATATCCTTAGACTTGAGGTACTCAAGCATATCTTGGACACTACTCCTGTGCTTTGACATCATTCCTTATTAAATCAAGATGAGGTCGCTCTTAGGGTGGTGATTGGGTACAGTTATTAGTATTCGAAGGTAAATGGGTAGCCAATAAAGCATTCACCACTTTTGATAGAAGGAGATGATACCCACGACCTCTTGTTAGGGTTATCACTTAGGAGTCTCTAGCCATAGTAGTTATGTGTCATGAAGAGAGTCTTCAATGACATATAGAGTAACGAGATCCCACGACAAGAATTAACATCACTTGGACTATATGTGATATAGCCAGTCTAAAGGGAGTTAACACATAGCCCATACTTTGAATGAAGTGGGGTATAGTATAGTGAAAAGAAGAATTGTGCAGTAATTGTCTATAGAAAGGTTCATAAGTTGGATAATTAACTATTAAAGAGTTCATGTATTAATTCACTTATATTCTGGCAAAATGGCATCATAAAACCTTCATGAATTGATTGAATTAAGAGTTAATTCAAATGCCTTAAAAACTGGGAACCTAAGGGTCATGCATATAAAAGATCGAATGAAAAATAATTGTGTATGGCATAATTTAATAATATCACAATTGTGATTCATAGGCCACAATTGTGGCATAAGGTGAGTCTATTTTTAAAGAGGCCAATGGCCACGATTGTGATAAAGGGCGCGAAAGAGTATATAAGTGAGTTCTTCACTCATATACATGAGGTCTTACCACTTCTTACACACTAAAGTCAGAGCTTAAGGGTTCTAGAAGAGTTCTAGAGTGAGAGTAACGTTTCTTAAGTCTTGTTCTTGCAATTCATGCAATTGTTGCATTAATCAAAATGCGTGTAACAAGATCCTTGACCTATCTTCCATCATCTAGAGCATCTTCCAAAACTTATCTAATTTGGTGCTCAAATCACCCTTATACATTGTTTCTTCATCTTATTTTCATGTTCTTTGGTGATCAAGGAAGGGTTTGGTGTTTGCAATAACCCAAACAAGGAGAAGAAACAAGAAAAGAGTAGAAACAAAAGGTAAAGAGTTTTGTTATTTTATGTTCTTTACATATCCTTACATGTATGTATGATTTTGTGATTTTCGGATTGTCATGGTGTCGGAATCTTGATTCTGACACTTCTGTTGCAAATGCATGCATGTGATGCATGAAACCATGGCTAACATAGCAGTGGTATTATAGAAAGTTTATGTATGTAATAGGTGATTTGTTGAACATATGCAAAGTGTTTAATGGGTTATGACTGACTTGCATGTTGATTTAGAATAATTATTGTAAATTCTAAATTTTTTTTCTAATTTTCTTTCTCAGAAATGTTCATAAGATTTTATATTATGTTTTTGTAAAATGAAATTGTAATTGAAGGTCATTTCCTATTTTATTTCGAATTAATATCCAGACTATTCATATGTTGAACCTATGCTCCCTACTAGATTCCATCAAACTCACAGGACCAAACTTCATGGGTTGGCTATGGAATTTGAGAATTGTTCTCAATTCCAAAAAACTAGGATATGTGATAGTTATGTTTTACATGATGTTTTAGGGAGTAATTTGTTAAGTATTTAGTGTCAAATTGAGTGTTTATGTGTTTAAATATGTTAGTTTGTGTGTTTAAGTATTTTTATGGGTTAGTTTGAATCTTTTAGCATGTGTGTGCTAGTGTTGCAAGGAAACAGGGAAGAATGGTAAAGATTTGAAGAGTTTTGGGCCAAAGAACATTGGCCACGATCATACACATTGACCATGATCGTGATAAAAAAGGAAGAGCTAGGAGTAGCCAGGCCACAATTGTGCACATTGGGCCACGCTCGATCACTTCAGGTCACGATCATGATAGAAAGGTTAAAGCACAGTTCATAATTGTGACATGAAGGGCCACGATCATGATAGAAAGGTTAAAGCACAGTTCATAATTGTGACATGAAGGGCCACGATCATGCCATGCATCAGACTGAGACAAAAACTCAATTTTTGAGTGATTTCTTGGACCATTTCGACCCCAAGTTTGACCTAGGGCTGCTATAGAATAAATAGAAGATTACAAGACAATGGAGAGTGAGAAAGTCGTGCAAAAATAGTGAGATTCTATAAAAATCTGAAAGAGACCTAGAGAGAGATCAAGTAATTGAGGAAGGAGACGAAGGAAGAGAGGCACAAAGATACTTCCAGAATGGGAAATTTCCCGCAATCACAACCTCCAAGATCCATTACGACAATATTTTTCTATTTTTATTTCAGTTTAATTAATGAACAAGATTTGGATATTGTTTGTGAATATTGTCGTTAATGGATATTGTTTGTGAATAATGTCGTTAAGTGTTGATCTTTTGTCTAAACTTACCTTCGGGGTTTTTGTTCTTGAGATTAATAAAGTTTATTTGATTGTGATCTATTTGATTTAAATTGTTATTCAATTTTGATTCATTATAACTTAGTAACAAATTGAGAGGGTGAACCGGGTGAAAATCATCAATTTAGGCTAACAAGAGTTAAGTAAATTGATAGGTAGAGAGCTGAATCAAACCGATAGAGTCATGTAACGAGAGATTGAGCATAGAATCTTGGTAGGTTAATAGACAACTTAGAACTAATTTAGGTTTTGGGTCAATCACAAATTGAGAGATTACGGTTACATAATTTAAATTAGGGATTATCAATTAAGGTTAAGAATTATAACTCTAGAGAGAGTAATTCGCCCTAATACCGTCTAGGCCGTTAAGTAAGAAATTACATAATTAGGTAGATTTTCTTTAGTTTCGAATTATCGACCTTTCTCTCAATTGATCATGTCTAGGTTGATTATCAGATTATTTATATGTGTTGGTTATTTTGTGACTTTTTGGCACTTTAATTTCTCGTATTTGATTATCGATTAATTTTAATTTCTACAGTAGTTGTTTAATTAGGAATTACGAACTTAGCTGCCTTTAGATTTTAGTACTAGTTCCCTTTCTCATGGGATCGACACCTTAGCTACTATGTGAATGACTCGTGTGCTTGTAGTAACTACTAAGGTTATAAATAACAAAACTTAGTGCATGTAATCTTGAGTAAACAAGTTTTTGGCATCGTTGCCAAGGAAGGAAACTTAGTTCTATAGATTAGGGTGTTAGAATAGTTTTTAAATTTTTTTCATTTTTTGTTAGTTTTACTTAGGAATCATGCTCTTGCATTAACACAAGAATCATGAGGGGTTCAAGTCACGCAACTGAGATGTTAGATTTAGACATTACATTTTTAGAATGAATCCTTAGGAAAGCTCGACGAAAAGAAGAAGAAGAGATCGAGAAAGCATAAATGGCTAAAGAATTTCAGAGGAACATAGATCAAGAAGTTAACCCTGGTAGGCAACAACAGAGGACTCATGGATTTTATGAGGCCAGAGTTCAATCCTGTGAATCGAGGAGTGGCTAGATCTTCGGTTCAAGTGATCTCATTTGAAATTAAGCTAGCCCTCCTGAACATGCTTTAGCAGAACACCCAATTTTATGGACTAGCAAATGAAGACTCGAGCACTCACTTCGTGAGTTTTCTTAAGATTTGTTATAACTTTCAGTATCAAAAAATGTTAGAAGATGCAGTGAAAATTAGGTTGTTTCCCTTCATGCTTAGAGATAGAGCGAAGGCTTGGTATCATTCATTGAGCCTTACCAACATTACGACATGGGAGCTACTGATGCTTGCTTTTTTAAGTAAGTACTTCCCATTAATGAAGACTGCCAAGATAATTAAGGAAATCATAAATTTCCAACAAGGATACGGGGAGTCTATTTATAAAGCATTGGGAGCGTTACAAGGATCTACAAAGTAGATGGCCACACCATAACTTACCAAAGGAGTTCTTGCTATAGACATTCTACAACGGAGTGAACCCACATACCAGAGGCACCATTGATGCAGCATCAAGAGGATCGTTAATAAGGAAGACAGTCGATGAAGTTGAGGAGTTGATAAACAAGATGGCTAGCAATAATTGCTTATAGGCAAGTGACAAAAGTAGGCAACCTACTACATTTAGATAGAAAAAAGGAGTTGTCACAGTTGATCAAATGACGGAGATGCAACCCAAGAACAAAAATTTGACACAACAACTTAGTGATATGAAGGCGTCATCTTCAGCTCAAGTAAAGGCCATGCAATTGAAGTGTGAGCTATGCAGCCAAGTGGATCATGATATGGTGGATTGCTACCTGATGAGAGAAGATAATCTGAAGCAAGTTAATTACTTAGTTGCTCAATTTAGAAGTGAAGAGGGTATTAATTAATTGCTACTCTAACACATATAACCCTGGGTAGAAGAATGACCTTAACTTCTCCTAGTCGAATAATAAAAATGGAGGGTAGTTCAGACCCCAAGGATAATCAAGCTTCCAACAAGATAAAACAAGCTTGATGGATGCCTAATTAGAAAAAATTCTAGATAAGCTTGGGACTTTAGATGATGCACACAAGAAGTTGGAAGATAAATTTGAGCAAGTTACTAAGAGTCATGTATCTTCCATTCATAATTTAGAAGCCCAGGTGAGTTAATTGACAAATTACTTTTTATGCAGAAGTTTGGAAATGTTCCTAGCACTTCAGGAACAAAATCAAGGGAGCAATTAAAGGTTATCACACTTCGAAGTGGGAAGGAAACTAAACCACCCATAAGAGCAATAAAGGAGCCTACCGAGCAAATTGAGAAGAATCAAAAAGAGGAGAAAAAAGTGGACAATAAAGAATATCCTCCATATGCGACACCTCCACTATATCAGCCCAAGGTACCTTTTCCTCAACGACTACAAAAGAAGAAGTTAGATGAACAATTTAAAACATTCGTTGAGAAACTAAGGATGCTATAGATGAATCTCTCATTTGTTAAGGCATTATAATATATGCCAAAATACACAAAATTTTTAAAGGATATATTATCTAAGAAGCATACTTGGGAAGATAATCAGATGGTAGCCCTAAATGATACTTGTAGCTCAATAGTCACCAGTCAAATGTCATCGAGAAAGATCTAGGAAGTTTCACAATACCTTGTGTGGTTGGTGAATAGGAATTTACAAAGTGTTTGTGTGATCTGGGAGCTAGCATTAATCTGATGCCCCTGTCGATATTCGAGAAGTTAGGATTATAAGAGGTCAAGCGCACATCAATGTTAATTCAGTTGGTTGATCAATTCATTAAAAGGTTGTTTGTAGTCATGGAAGACATTCTGATGCGAGTAGATAAGTTCGTTATTCATGTGGATTTAGTGGTTCTTGATTTTGAAGAAGATAAGAATAGTCCACTGATTTTAGGTCGACCATTTATGAACACCAGAAAGGCTATAATCGATGTCCATGAAGGTAAATGGACATTGTGAATAAGCAAAGATCATGTTGAATTCAATATGAATAAGGCCTTAAAGAATCCAATAATGAGCAGTTCATGTATGAAAGTTAAAATATTGTATCAAATTTTGCAAGAACAAATTGAGAGTTGCATTGTAGAAGTGAAATCATTGGAAGCAGAGGATGGCGACAAACAAAAAAATCCTGAATCTAGAGAAGATGATGAGATGGAGGGGACAAATGTTTCAGTGCATTAAGAAAAATTAGTTCAGATCGAAGTAGCCACACCACCATCTTCAGAGAAGCCTCTGACATTAGAGCTTAAACCTTTACCTACACATCTTAGGTATACATTTCTTAGTGAAGCTCAAACTCTACCAATAATAATTTCCAACCAATTGAGTGAAAAACAAGAAATTAGGGTGGTGGAAGTTGTCAAAAGGTGGATAAAAGTCATGGGACGGCAGATTGCAGATATTCGAGGAATAAGTTCGAATGTTTGCATGCATCTAATAAACTTAGAGGAAGGATGTAGAACAGTGAGGGAGTGTCGATGGAGGCTGAATCCTAACATGAAGGAGGTAGTCAAGAAGGAAATCATTAAACTCCTTGATGCAAGGATAATTTATCCTATTTCTGATAGTGAATGGGTCAACCCGGTGCAATGTGTACCAAAAAAGGGAGGAATGATGGTTAGAGAGCGAAAGTGGAGAAGTAATTTTGACAAAAAAAGTCATAGGATAGATAGTGTGTATAGATCATTGAAAACTCAACTCAGTGACTAAGAAAGATCACTTTCCTCTCCCATTCATAGACCAAATGATAGAAAGGAGAGGTGGCCATTCATTATATTGCTTCTTAGATGGATATTCAGGCTATAATTATATTTTCATCTATCCTGATGATCAGAAGAAAACCAAAATCACTTTCCCTTATGGTACGCTATACAGACCGGTGCCTTTCGGACTCTGCAATGCTCTAGCCACATTTTAGAGATGTATGATGTCAATTTTCACGGACAACATAGAAAAATAATGGAGTTATTCATGGATAATTTTTCAGTATTTAGAGACTCTTTTTACATGTTTTTAACTAATTTGGATAGAATTCTTCAAAGGTGTGAAGAATCACAGTTGGTGCTGAATTGGGAGGAATGCCATTCTATGGTATAAGAAGGGATAGTGCTAGGGCACAAAATCTCACATCAAGGGTTCGAAGCCAATAAAGAAAAGATAGAGGTAATAGAGAAGCTCCAACCACTAAGTAATGTAAAAGATGTGCGAGGATTCTTAGATCATGTTGGGTTCTACCGTTGCTTCATCAAGGATTTTTCTCAAATAACAAGACCATTAACAAATCTCTTGGTCAAGGATGTACCGTTCATATTTGATGATAAGTGTATGTCTGCATTCAATACTTTAAAGGAGGCATTAATCTCGACACCGATTTTATCACCACTAGACTGGACGTTGTCGTTTAAAGTGATGTGTGATGCAAATGATCACGCCATCGGTTACGTTTCAGGTCAACCAAAAAACAAGAAGCTGCATTCATTCTACTAAGCCAGTAAGACTCTTGCAGGACCCCAGTTGAATTACACTACTACAAAAAAGAAAATTACTTACAGTAGATACATGTGATAAGTTTTGACAATACCTTTTGGGATCAAAGGTGATTGTATTCATCGACCACCTAGCATTGAAATACCTTTTCAATAAGAAAGATGCAAAACCTAGGATAATTATATTACTTTTTCAAGAATTTGATTTAGAAGTTTGAGATAAAAAGGGAGCTAAAAATGTAGTAGCTGACCACCTATCTAGACTTGAGGGAGGGGAATGCAAGCCAAGCATTGATATTAACTAGAATTTTTTGATGAAACTATAATGTTATTAGAGAGCTTGACTACACCGTGGTTTACAAATATCGCTAATTATGTGGCCAGTAGTAAACTTCCCTCAGATCTCTCTTATCAACAATGGAAGAAGTTCTTACATGATTGTAACTGTTATATGTGGGATGAACCAACTCTATACAAAGCTTGTGCAGATGATTTAATGCGACGTTGTATTCTAGATGTGGAAAAGTTAGGCATCCTTAAGCAATGTCATGAAGGGTAGTACGCTGGGCATTATAGAGCCAACAAAACGGTGGCTCAAATATTAGAGAGTGGATTTTATTGGCCGCAGTTATTTAAGGATGCATAAACCTATATTGTACCATGGGATTGATGCCAAAGGATAGGTAACATCTCCAAGAGGGATGTGTCGCCTTTATCCAACATTGAAGAGGTAGAGGTCTTCGATGTCTGGGGTATTGACTTTATGGGTCCATTCCTAACCTCAATGGGAAAATGTATAATTTGGAGAGAGTCAATTATGTCTTACGATGGGCCAAAGTGATAGCATCTCCCACCAATGATGGGAAGGTGGTGCAAAAGTTCATTAAACAGCTACTTAATTGGTTTGGAGTGCCACGTACAATAATAAGTGCTAGAGGTGCACATTTTTGCAACAAATCTTTTGATGCCCTCCTAAAACAATATAGAGATCACCACCAAGTGGCTACACCTTACCATCAGTATACTAGTGGCCAAGTGGAAGTTGCTAACTGAGAGCTAAAACAAATCTGGAAAAGATAGTGAACAACTCCTGAAAGGATTAGGTAGCAAATTTGGCAGCGTTTAAGACACCCATTGGAAAAAATCCGTACAGACTCGTGTATAGGAAAGCATGTTGATTGAACGTAAGTCATATATATTATTTAGTGATATTTTCATGGTTCTTATTGTACTTTTTGGCTCTTTTTGTTGGATATTGTGCTTAATTTAGCTCAAGAGTGCTTATTTTGAATTAATATAGTTTAATGGTAAAATTGTTATAATTAGTTAGTAATTGCACTCACTTGGTTTATAGGACAATTGATATTGCAAACTATTGCTTTTCATTCCAGGACACTCAAGAGGTGGAGCTAAGAGTGAGGAACAAGAAATCACTGAGCCATGAGATTAAGAAAGAAGACCTTTCGGAACAAGTTAGCCACGACGAACTCATTCCTTTGCCGTGGCGAAACCTTCAAATCAACAGCTCAGACCCTATAGGAAAATTTAGCCGCGATAAAAACTTTGAAGCAGTAACGATAAAACCTAATCATTTTTGGAAATTTCATTTACCCATGTATTTGAACTGTCCCAAATACCAATAAAAAACCTATTTTGGGATATGTAAGGAGGGAGGCGGTAGTAGGAGATCATCCACTTCCTTTCATTATTTTTCCTCTCTTTCTAACTCTAATCTCTTCCATACTTCCACTGTCAAGACCTCCACCATAGGTGACTCAGATTCATTCCGAGTTGTGAAGCTTCTGAGTGCAAAGCGTGGCTAGGCGTTTCTTTCCCTCTTGAAGGTACAGTAATGGCTGGAGTTCAATGAGCTTAAAAGAGGAGTAGTTTAATCTATGGTTTACCTATGAATTTATAATATCCTAAGTCTAGGATTTATGATTTCTAGTTGATCTATTTGATTATGATTTCAATCAAATGTTGGATATTTATTATATGTAGGATGGATTGGTTTATGTAGAACTTTAAGCTTAAATGTAAGACGTTTCATATATGTTTGTTTGTAATCTTCTTGATTCTTTCTTGTCTTGCATGGTTAAGTTTGATGCTGAGGTGATTTTTTATTCCATTTGACCCATTGCATTAGCTAATCCTACTACACACACTAAGAACACTTAATGGGATTTTAAAAAATGGAGTCTCATTGATTAAGATCCTGGGCTTGAAGAGTTCTTTAAGGTTTACCATTTTGAACCTTACTGATTTCTACTCTCACTTAAATCAATTTTGAACTATGATGGCCATAACTCACTTTCAAGGGGATTCTATCACTGTTCAATCTCTTATCTTTTTCATTCTTCTATTTCCTATATCCCTAAAATCCAAAAACATTTGTTTTACATTCAAATTAGTTTAATTAATGAGTTCAAAAGTCAAAACCCCCGTTTCTCCAATTAGTTTGCATAGCATGGCATTTAGGTTAATTTAGGTCCAATCATTTTAGGTTCCGATTAAGTGAGTGACCCGGAGTTGCACCCTATAGTGCAATTCTTGGATTATTTTGATTCAACCTCTAAGGATTGAGTGAACAAGGTAAGAATCAAATGGCATCACTGCCAGGGAACTAAGCAATTAGTTCTCTAGGTTAACTTCTATCATTTTGCTACTAACTGGGGTTAATAATCTCTAGATTGCATTCTAATAGTCTCTAGGTTTTCATTTTGCTTAGCATCTAAATTTTTGGAAATACAAACAAAATACTAATTTTCTTCATATTTTTTCTGTACGTAGCATTTTACATTTGCATAGTTCAAAGTTTTGTTTGTTGTCTTCTGTGAAAGTTCGTTGCGGCCAACTTCCAAGATTATATGAGGATTTGTTTCGGGTCATTTACGTCGTGGACAACTTTGCACTTCACCGCGACCAACTTTCTTCCCAGTTTTTAATATTTCTTTACCATTCCTTATATATTTTCACATACCCACACACTTGCATCCATCACATCTCATCTTTTTACCTAACTTTATGAATTTGCAAGTCAATTTTGTTCATTCTCATTCTCTTTTGAATTTTCATTTGCATGCCCCAAAAAACCAAACTCCTACCCTTAGACTCTGAAATTGAGAAAAGTATAAGAAAAGTTAGGAAGGAAAAGAGAGGAGGGACAAGCAATGCAGTGGAATCTAGCCTGTCAAGCAGTAAGAGTGAATCACTAGAAGAGGAGATAATGGCTAAAAATCCAATTAATTTGCAAAACCAAAATTTTGATGTTGAACGATGATAATGGAGGTAATAGAGAGCAAGAGAGAATTGGTGAAAATAATGGCAACCTTAGAAGGAGGACCATTAGGGAAGCTAATACCTCTGATGTGAATTATGATCCTTTTACTACTGCTTGCCCTAATTTTAATGTGAATTTATAGATAAAAGGATTGCTTATTAACTTTCATGGTTTGAAAGGAGAAGATCCCTACATTCACCTGCAATCGTTGTCTATGATTTTCCTGAACATGAAACCAATAAACACTTTTCTAGATCAAGTTTTGTGGAAAATTTTTCATCTATCATTAGAAGGTAAAGCAAGGGAGTGGTATATGAGTCTTCCTAGACATGTGGCAAATGCCTATCATAACTGGGGAAATTTGAGAAAGGCGTTCTTGGAGAAATACTTTTCTGCCTTCAGAACTTCATCAATGAGAAAGGAAATCTACTCTGCTCGACAAGACTTTAACGAGTCTCTCTATGATTATTGGAACCTTTTTCAGGTTCTTTTGTCAAGAGGTTCTTATCATAAAAAACTAGATGAGCAATTGGTGCAGTACCTTTATGATGGGCTGAAGAGTCAAGACAAAGGAATGTTAGATATAGCCTCAGGAGGTCCACTGATTGACCTCACCGCTTAAGAGGCTTAGGATCTGATTAAGAAAATGGCTCTGAATCGCTAGCAATACATTGTTAGAGACACTAGAGGCGTACATAAGTTGGGAACTTCAGTTCACTCTAGAACAATGGAAAGTCTTGAGTCTAAGGTACACTCTTTAGAGAATAGAGTGATTACTCAACTAGCCCTCATTACTATAGAGTTGAAAAATATGAGTGTGCATCATCCACAAATCCCTATGGATCTTACTGCAATTAGTTGTGAAACTTGTGGTTCCATGATGCACATTGCTAGTGTCTGCCCTAATAGATATGGAGAGGTATCTACTATCTATCAGTTAGCCAAATTAAAAATGGGACTCCTATTCTAATACATCCCTCGATTTAGTTGGAGAAATGAAGAGAGTAGACCTCCAAATAGATTCCAGCAAGGTGGAGGGGTTGGTCCATCGACTAGCTAGTTCCAAAACCAATAGCAAGCTTTAACTATTCTAAAAAAGGAAGACACCAAGCAACTCTTACATAATATGATGGCATTGATGAAGAAGGAGAGTACCTCTAATGACAATCAGTTCAATTCTTTAGCTTCTCTGATTCAACAAGATTCTTCCAAGAGTGCTGCTAGATTCAATGCCTTAGAAAAAAATGAAGCAATGGGAGACAAAGACTAAAAACATCAACTCCTATGTCACCCAGCTATCTAGTAATATAAGTGAGCAATAAGCTAGGAGCAGTGGAACTATTCCCTCAAACATTGTTATAAAAGGGCTTGAATGCCATCACTCTTTGAAGTGAGAAGCAAGTAAAGTTCCGTGATGTAGATGAGGAAGTGGTTAAGGAGGAGATTGAATATAACAAGTTGGCTCCTATGCTTACAAAGATGAAGAATTTTGAAAGCTCTAAGGAGAGAGCATTATTGGCTGAAAAGAAGTCCACATTTCTGAATAGAAAAGGAACAAATTTTGAGAGCAACGATGAACAAATAATAGCAAAGAAGTATGTTGAGTCAAGCGAGCATGGAACTAATAACAGCAATGGTAGAGAGGTAAATCTTAAAGACCTTGCTTTTCCTAATTCTTATTTGATAAGCAAAAAATAACTGAAACTAAGTATGAAAAGGATATTATCGATTTGTTTAGTAGAGTGGAAGTCAATATTCCTTTGCTTGATCTTGTGAAATGGGTTCCTGCTTATGCCAAATACCTTAAAGACCTGTGTACACATAAGAGGAAGTTTAGACCAAATGAAAGAGTTCAAGTAAGCTCAAATGTGTCCGCCCTATTTAAACCTCAAATCCCTATGAAATGCCAGGACCTTGGATCCTTTACTATCTCTTTTACTTTAGGTAAAGTTACTATAGAGGGAGCTTTATTAGATCTAGGGCCAGCTACTAATATCATGCCTAAGTCATTTACACTTCATTGGGAGTCAAGACTCTTAAGTCTACCACGGTAGTACTCCAATTGGTTGATAGGTCTATTAGGTATCAAAAGGGTATCATAGAGGATATTTTGGTCCAGGTTAAAGGTTTAGTTTTTCCTACTAATTTTTATGTGGTTGACATATCTTCTAAACTTGCTCATGAAACCACACTGATTCTTAGTAGACCCTTTTTAAGGACTACTAACACCATGATTAGCGTGAAAGAAGGCACCATCACAATGGAAGTAGGTGATCAAAAAGTTTGTTTTAACATATATGAAGCAATGAAGCATCCATATAAAGATTACTCACTTTTCGGTGTTAACATGATTGATATTGCTAATGATGATGCTTACTATGAATTTGAACTACAAGATGATTCATTTGATTCTAAATTGTATTCACCCGATTCTACTATTAGTGATGACCCCCTTTGGGAAAGGTTTTTTTGTTAATGTTTTAGGTGATTCTGGCATCGAGGAGGCTAACAATGATGTGGAAATTGATGAAGTTGTTTCATTGCAACAAAAATCTCAGACTTAAGGTTTAATGCTTGAAATTGACTGAAATTGTAAAGTTGATCGATGAAACCTTGATTACCATTGGTTGAAGGAAAGGTAAGAAATTTGTTCTCTCTTGAACTTCATGAATTAATCCCTTCTGATGAGCAACCACCTGAAATTGAATTAGAACCCCTACCCCTACTTTAAAGTATGCCTTCCTTAAGTCTAATGAGCAATTACCTGTTATAATTGCCAATTCCCTGTGTAATGGTGAAGAAGAGAGACTCTTTGCCATTTTAAGAGAGCATAAGAGGGCTATAGTGTGGACTTTGGCAGACATACCTGGGATTAGTCCAGCTATTTGCACATATAGGATTCTACTAAGTGAGGGTTCCAAACCTATGAGATAGCCCCAAAGGAGATTAAACCCACTTATCCTAAATGTGGTTAAGAAAGAAATCACCAAACTTTTGAGTGCTAGGATCATATATCCCATATCTGACAACAAGTGGGTTAGTTTGGTCTATGTAGTACCTAAAAAGAGTGGGGTCACTGTGGTTAGAAATGATAGGGATGAGCTTATTCCTGCACGAGTGCAAAATTCTTGGTGTGTGTGCATAGACTATAGAATATTAAATGATGTCACATGAAAAGATCATTTCCCTCTTCCTTTTATTGACCAGATGCTAGAGCAACTTGCAAGCAAATCTTATTATTGTTTTCTGGATGGTTTCTCTAGATACTTTGAAGTACCTATTGCACCAGAGGACCAAGATAAAACCACTTTTACTTATCAAAGGATGCCTTTTGGATTATGTAACAATCCAAGGACTTTCCAGCATTGTATGATGGTTGTTTTCTGACAATTTTGAAAAGAATGCAAGGAAGTCTGTATGGATGACTTCACTATTTATGATGGTTCTTTTGATAATTGCCTTACTAGTCTTAAAAAAGTTTTGAAACGATGTGCTGAGAAGAATTGAAGTGCTAGGTCATTTGATTTCTAGCAAAGGAATGGAAGTTGATAAAGCTAAGATTGAGGTAATATCTTCATTGCCTTATCCTATCTGTGTTAAAGATATAAGATCATTTTTGGGTCATGCGGAATTCTATAGGCATTTTGTAAAAGATTTCAGCAAGACGACATTACCTCTTTCAAAGCTTTTACAAAAAGATGTAAAAGTTTACTTTGATGATTCGTGTAGAGATGTTTCTGATGAGTTAAAGTCTCAACTCATTTTTCCCCCTATTTTGGTTGCCTCTGATTAGAACTTACCTTTTGAGCTTTCATGTAATGCTTCTAATTGTGCTGTAGGAGTTATGTTAGGCCAGAGGGAGGAGAAAATTTTAAGAGAAATTGCATATGCCTCGAAAACATTGGATGCAGCTCAAACTAACTACACAACAACAGAGAAAGAGCTATTTGTAACAGTTTTCACCTTAGAAAAGTTTAGACCTTATCTATTAAATTCTCATGTAACTGTTTTTACTGACCATGCAGCTGTCCGATATCTACTTAAGAAACCACAATCTAAGCTAGGATTGATAAGATGGGCATTACTTCTTCAAGAATTCGACATCGAGATAAAGGATCAACCCGGGGTAGCAAATCATGTAGCTAACCACTTAAGTAGGCTACTAAAGGATACTAGGGGAGTAGAGCTCACTTATGAGTCTTTTCCTGATGTAGCTTTATGTGCTTTATTTTCAAAAGAGCCTTAGTATGCACATATAGTTAACTACCTCGTGACTGGGCTTACCCCTACTCTTATGTCTAAATCGTAGGCAGAAATGCTCAGGGGCGAAGCAAGGCATTACATTTGGGATGTGCAGTGACCAAGTCATAAGAAAGTATGCGCCTAATAAAGAATTTGATGCCAATATTTCAGCTTGTCATTCCATGGTTTGTGGAGGGCATTTCAGTGTAAGGAGAACGTCTAGGAAAATTCTAGACTCTAGTTTTTACTAGCCAACCCTTTTTAAAGATTCTTTTACATTTTGTCAATCTTGTGACAAGTGTCAACATTTTAGAGGGTTAGTTAAAAGGCATGAAAGGCCTCAATAGCCTTTAATGTTTTGCGAAATCTTTGATGTTTGGGGGATAGACTTCATGGGCCCTTTTCCTCCATTTTTTGGTTTTGTATATATCCTTCTGGCAGTAGACTATGTGTCCAAATGGATAGAGGTTGTGCCTACTAGAAAAGATGATGCCCAAACAGTGTCTAAATTTATTAAGTCCAACATTTTTTTGTTGGGTTTGGAATTCTAAGGGCTATGATGAGTGATAGAGGTACACATTTATGTAATAGGGTAGTTGAGAATTCGTTTTCAAATTTTGGTGTTACTCATAAAGCCTCCACTACATATCACCCCCAAACTAGTGGTTAGGCTAAAATATCTAATTGAGAGGTGAAGCATATCCTGGGGAAGATGGTAAAGCCATCTAAGAACGATTAGAGTTTGCAATTAGAAGAAGCACTATGAGCCTATTGGATTGCCTACAAGTCACTAATTGGGATGTCTCCATACCATTTAATCTATGGCAAAGCTTTTCACTTGCCAGTGGAGTTAGAGCATAAAGCATATTGGGCAGTCAAGCAATGCAACATGAACTTAGAATCTTCCGGGATGGAGAGAAAATTGCATTTGCAAGAATTGGAAGAGTTGAGGCTAGCGGCATATAAGAACTCTCGACCCTACAAGGAGAAAACCAATTTTGCGCACAATAAAGGCCTGTTGAGGAAGAACTTCAAAGAGGGAGATAAAGTGTTATTGTTTAAGGCTCATTTCACCTTAAGCAAGGGAAATTTATCACTCGTTGGGATGGGCTGTACACAATCACAAAGGTGCATGACTTTGGCATGGTAGAGCTTTTACATGAAGAGACTAGAGCTAAGCTTAAGGTGAATGGACATCTATTAAAGCTTTACCATGAGAACCAGAAGCCGCCATAAATCTTAGGTTGTTTCTTTCCTTCACTTGATTACTCACTTTTGCCTTATGATCGCTCATGACATAGTGTGATGCATTAATTTGTTGACTAAGTGTGGAGGAGAAAGTAACCCAGTAGGAACAGTAGTTTAGGTTTTAGTTTAATTAGTAGTTTTTAATTCAATAACACCCCTTCTAGTTTTGTCTCTTGCCTTTCTTTTCCTGTGCTTAATCACTCTGAAGCATGATATATCTTCAATTGGAGAAATTTGGATGTGTTAATTGTGTTGCATTTTGATTTCTTGAGCTTATTCAGTACCTTGCAACTCTACATATTCACTTAAAGGTTTTCTAAGTATCCAGACTGTCTCTTATGTTTCTTTGTCATATTTCTCGTTTCTTTGTTAACATTTTCTTTAGTCTTGAGTTTGTTAGATAGTTAATTTTTCTAATGTTTTTTTCCATTGGATGATATAGCCTGTGTTGGATATTGTATTTATTTCATTTGATTTTATGATATTGTCTTTTCGTTGATCTAATGTTTATAATCATTACAGGATTATGCTTTAATTCTTTCAACGTTGCGGGCAATATTATATTTAAGTGTGGGGGAGGAAAACAAAACAATTTCTTCATATAACATTTTAGCCACTTAAGTGCCTTTGACCAGGTCATTTGTGTGTTATCTTTAAAGTTTTAAAATTGGTCATTCATGTGAAATTGCAATTGTGGTCATTGAGGTGAATTTGCAATTGCTTGCATTTTTCTACCTCCTCCCCGTTTCTGTCATTTTTCACAACGGTGAAAATTTTCTCGGACAAATTTTGCCGTGACCAACTTTTGATTTCGTTGTGGCCGACTTCCAAATTCACCGCAGCCAAACTTAAACAATGCTCTCAAGTTAGATTCTTAATACTTCTGAGATTTGGAAGTTTTGAAAAATTCAAAGTTTTACATATGCTTTTGGAAAATTACGCATGCTTTTAAATGATAGTTGATTTTGGCTAATTCCATTTTTAATGTTTTCAATAGAAAGTAAGTGATGGTACGCCAAGGAAGTGGCGCTATGCATTTTTGAACCTAAAGATTGCTCAATTGAGATACTAACCTTGTTGGAAGGATGTTTGGGCTTGAATTCTTCCATTTGTGTGTATCTGCTTAATTTTATATCTCTTAAGAACTTGTTTTAATTCTTAATCAAGTGAATTCTTCCATTTGTGTGTATCTGCTTAATTTTATGTCTCTTTAGAACTTGTTTTAATTCTTAAAAAAGGCTTGATGAACTAGATTTTGCGAAAATGATAGAGGTATTCATTTGAAAACCATTCTCAGCCAAACACAAACCCCAAACACTTAACCATTGCTAGGTCCCTTGAGCCCTTTTTTTTTAGTGCATGCACACTTTGATAAATTGATGTAAATATTTTATCTCCAGTTTTCTAAGTTTAAGTGATCTTTTTAGAGAAGTAGGATTCATAGGTTGGTTAAGAAGTTACAGTGTCTTTTACCAGACCAGTGTGATGGTGCGTTATTACCATAGTTTAGCAAAACGGTGAGAATTTTGGTACTTCAAATACATCGGTTTAAGTTTCCTAAGTAGTTCCTTCGAACATTTGAGGAACCTGGTTTGAGCCTAAATTATGACATTTATCTGAACAATTGTTTTGAAGTATAGTATTCAATATATGAAAAAAAAGATGAAAAATGAAAAAAAGGAGAAAGAAACAAAATTGAAAAAAAAGCAAAAGCAAAGCAAAAGAAATGTTGCTATGTTAGAATTTTAAATCTTTTCTTTAAAATAGCTGATGCTCGTTTCATGAGGATTATAATTGTGATGCATGTCACTCAACTTGTTTCTTTTATTCCATCCATTTCACTTAGCCTTCATTCATCATTACAATCCTGAAAGTCCCTTTGATTTGCAAAAATTATAGTTCTTATGGTGGAAAAGTAGAACTATCACAAGCTTATGGTAGAGAATGAACTAAGCATATTTTAGAGTGAAATTATCCCAAGACAAGTGAGTTGAGAGTTAAACAGTTTCCCCTTAGATAATTCTCTTTTGCTCAATCTCTTGGATTAAATACTTGTAGTGTTAATCTTCTTAGCGTTCTTTCAGTCTACTTTAGATGATTTATGAGAAAATGGTTTGCTAACTTTCTACTCTCATTTTTACGTATGGTTGGTATTTTCTTTTGCACTTTGACTTTTATAAACTTTGTCTAGGAGTACAAAGGCCTAAGTGTGGAGGAATTTGATTGAACCTAAGTCATCTATATTATTTAGTGATATTTTCATGGTTCTTGTTATACTTTTTGGCCCTTTTTTTTTAATATTGTGCTTAACTTAGCTCAAGAGTGCTTGTTTTGAGTTAATATAGTTTGAGGGTAAAATTGTCATAATAAGTTAGTAATTGCACTCAATTGGTTTATAGGACACTTGACATTGCAAACTATTGATTTTCATTGCAGGACACTCAAGAAGTGGAGCCAAGAGTGACGACCAAGAAATCACTAAGCCATAAAATCAAGAAAGAAGACTTTTCGGAACAAGTTAGCCGCGATGAACTCATTACTTCACCGTAGCGAAAACTTCAAAGCAGTAACCATAAACTCGAATCATTTTTGGAAATTTCACTTTCCCATGCATTTGAACCAACCCAAATACCAATAAAAAACCTATTTTGGAATAAGTAAGTAGGGAGGCGGTAGTAGGAGATCATCCACTTTCTTTCATTATTTTTCCTCACTTTCTTAAATCTAATCTCTTCCATAATTCCACTATCAGAACCTCCACCATGGGTTACTCGGATTCATTTCGAGTTATGAAGCTTCTGAGTGCAATGCGTGGCTAAGCATTTCTTTCCCTCTTGAAGGTGCAGCAATGGCTGGAGTTCAATGAGCTTAAAAGGAGACTAGTTTAATCCATGGTTCAGCTATCAATTTATAATA
Organism: Erythroxylum suave; assembly: GCA_027563595.1. Taxonomy (NCBI): domain Eukaryota; kingdom Viridiplantae; phylum Streptophyta; class Magnoliopsida; order Malpighiales; family Erythroxylaceae; genus Erythroxylum; species Erythroxylum suave. The sequence continues at coordinate 198 of JAOSBN010123366.1, read as the reverse complement.
TCCTAAGTCTAGGATTTATGATTTGCAGTTAAGCTATTTGATTATGATTTCAATCAAATGTTGGATACTCATTATGTGTATGATGGACTGATTTATGTATAATTGTGAGCTTAAATGTATGGTGTAACATCCCGTTACCTATGGGAAGGTTAAAATAGTAAATAGGAGTATTTCAGTGAGAGGCAAGAGATGCATTTT
>JAOSBN010123345.1:0-32292 GCA_027563595.1 Erythroxylum suave | reverse complement strand
TAATTTAATAATTAATAATAGAAATTAAAATAATCTTAATTTATATTATATAAATATTATTATTATTAATTATTAAAGGAAAAAACTATAAATTATTTTAATATAAAAAAGTATTAAAGAAGATAATTATTATAAGTTAATAAAATATTTAAGGAGATATATAAAATATATAATATTTTTAAGAGAAATAATATATATTAAAAATTAATAAAAGATAATTAAGATAAATTTAGTTTAATATATATATATAAATAATATTAAAATTAATTATAAAGGAGAGACTATAAATTATAAAAGAGATTTAATAATTATTATTAATAAATAATAAATATATTTAATATTTATTATATTTATTAACGCGTTATTTAATTAAAATACTTTAAACGTCTAAAATATTATTAATAATATAATATTAGTCTTATTAAGGCTATAATATTATATTATAACTGTTTATATTATAATAGTTTATAATAATAATTTAAATATTATAATAAAATAAATATTAATATACTTAAGCTCTTAAGCTATTACTATTTAAATAGTTATATAAATAGACTTAAACTTAGAGTAGTAATATATATAAAATAATAAATATATATTAAGGACCTTTTATTTATATTTTTATTTACGCTTCTTCTATATATAACGCTTTAGATATTTAAAGTATTATTAATATAGTAATTAGTAAATAAATATATATATCTTAGTTAATTATTATTATTATTATATTTAATACTCTAAATATTAGTAAGACTAGAAGACCTTTTATATCTTTTATAATATAAAATAATTAAATATTAAGTATATTTAATAATTAATTTAATAAATATTAAATATCTTTTATAGTTTATAATCTCTTTTTTATAATTAATCTTAATATTATTTATATATATATTAAACTAGATTTATCTTAATTATCTTTTATAAAGTTTAATATATTATTTCTTTTAAAAATATTATCTATTTTATATATCTCTTTAAATATTCTATTAGCTTATAATAGACTTATAATATATTAATATTTAGTTTTATTAATTTAAACCTTTTAGTTTCTAAATATATCTCTTATAATTTATAATAATTTATAATATTATATTTATACTATATAAATATTAGGGCTATACTAAAAGTTTTATTTAACTAATATTATAATATATAAAGCTTAAAGGCTTCTCGTTTATTAAAGATAATAATAAATATATTATTAATTATAATATTTTAAAGACGTAATTATATTTATATTATTATAAATTTAATTATTAAGACTATCGCGTTTTATACTCGTTAGATATAAAATTACTAATATATATAGTAAACTATTTATTTTAATTTAATATTTAAGATTAAGAATATATACTTTAAATAATTAATAATCTAAAAATTAACTATACTTAAATTATATTAAGAGAGTATTAATTAATTTATTATATTATAGCTATTAAATATAAATATTTTAATTATTAATATATTTTAAAAATCCTATTCTTATAATAATACGTAAAGAAAATCTAGTCTATAAGTTATTTAATTTATTATAATAGTTAAGGACGGTCTATCTTAAAAAGTTAAGAAAAGTTTTATTTATATATTTATAATTTAAATTACCTCGACGACCTCCTATACTTAAATAAATAAAATATTAATATTATCTTATAATATATTTATACTTTTAACTATATTTATATTAATAATAAGTTCCGTTATAGCTATCTTACGAAATATAATAATTTTCTAATATCTTATTCCCTTATTCTATAGTAAATATATATAGTATATTTTAGCTCTTTATTTATTAATTAGTAAACGTTAATAACCTTAAAGAGATTTTAAAAATAATATATATTAATTAATTATCTACTTCTTTTATAACGGGAGATTTTAAATTAGAAATATATTTAATTATAAGGTTATAGCGTATTTCTAATTTTATATATTTTATTTTTACTTCGGTCTAGTTTTTATCTTTATTTATATATAAGCCGTTAATATAAATACTATATTTAAATAAATAAAGTAGCTAGTATTATTATATATAAATTTATAAAAAGACTAATTAGCGATTTTATTATATTATTAAATAAATAAATATTATAAACTTTTTAAATATTATTATAGCTTTAAGATAATTTTTTTAAATAAATATATATTATTATCTACGATAGTTAACGTATTATATATATAATAAAAATTTAACTAGACTAGAGGATTTTTATATTATAAATATAATTATAAAAAATATTTTATTTATTATTTTATTAACGCGTTTAAATTAAATAATAATAATTTAAATCTTATTAGTCTTATAAAAACCCGTAGTAACTCTCTTAAAATAATATAATACTTTATTATAATTAATTAACGCTAATTAGCGCTTACGTATATAAAATAAAAGATAGATAGCGGAGACTTAATAATATTAATATTAATAATAATAAAGTAAATCTTTAAAAGATAAATATTTAAAGATTATTTATTTCTAAAAATAATATCGAGTCTTAAAAATATTATTAAAAACGATTATATTAATAATTAGAATCTTAAGCTTTTAGAATATTTATTATTATTAATTTAATATATAGTTATCTCTCTCTACGCGTATATCGCTAATTAATAAAAAAAAAATAATTTTTAAATTTTATTTTATTATCTTACTCTCTATTATATATTTATAGAAACTTTATAAGATCTTAAAAAGAGACTAATATAATAGTTAAAACGGCGCTTATTAATATTTTATATAAAATATCTAATATTATATAACGTTAGACTAATAAAGTACTTAAATAAAATATAATTAAAGTAAAGTCTATAATATCTTTTATTATTCTTATTTATTACTAAATCCTTATTTATTATTAAATACTAAGACGCCTTTTAAAATATATTAAGCTAATATTATACTATTATTTAGATATTATAAGAGCTAAAATTAAAATATCTTATTATTATATATTATTTATAGGGATCCTATTTATTAAAATTATTACTCTCGTTTACGCTATAATATATAATAATATTATTAGCTTTATTAATTTATATTATTTATTTATTAATTCGGACTTCCTTTAAGCTAGTATTAATTTTTAAATATTATATTAAGTTATTTATAATATCGTTAATACTCTTTTTATTTTTAAATTATAATTATAGGCCTATAATATTAATTAAAAGAGAATCTTAAAGATTATTATTTAACTTATTAAGATTAATATATATCTTCTTTAATAAATTACTTTTTTTAATTTATTTTAATTATTTATTTATTATTATATCTTAAGTCTCTAAAAAATTATTAGCGCTATTATTATTATAATATATAAAGCGGTTAAAGGCCTCTATCTTAAAGTATTATATTTAAAATAAGTATCTAGTAACGGCTTTATTTTAAATTTTAATATACCTCTATCGTTATTATATCGTATTAATATATATATAAATATTTAATAGAGCCGTAGCTTTAAAGATAATATAATAGGATTATATATAAAATATAATATAGCGTATAGCTACCCCTATTATATATTTATTATAAATTCTAGTCTTTCTTAATAAGATATAATAATTTATAAATCTTTTAACTTTATCTTTTATAATATCGCTAAACTTAGATATTTAAATATTATAAATTAAGCTTACGCCTACTAGATCTTTAATATATAATAGCGTAAGTATAAATCTATATTATTTAAACTCCGTTTATTAAGACTTTAGACTACTAATATTAATAATATTAATAATAAACTAATTAATCTCGTTAATAACTCTTTTAACTATCTTTATTTTAATATTAATATAAATTTAATCTTATTTAAATCTCTTTCTTTAAAGTTTAATAACTTAATTAGATCCGTCTACTTTAAAAATATAATAATTATCTAGAATCTAATTATAAGGTTAATTATAGCGTTTTAAAATATTAAAAAAGAATAAAAGGACTTATTTAAATTTTAAAGTAATAAATTATAATAATAAGGATATTAATAATAATAATAATAATAATAATAATAAAGAGAAGGAAGTAAAAAAAGTAAAAAAGAAAAAAAAGAAAAAGAAGAAGAAGAAGAAGAAGAAAAAATAAAAATAAAAAATAATTAAAATAATAATAACGTTAATAATAAAAATAGAGAGATAATAAAGAATAATAATATAAAATAATTTATAAATTAATACTCCTAGAATATAGTAAAGATATTATTATAAATATAATTATTAATAGGCTCTTTTAGTATTTATATATTTTATTTATTTATATATAAATAATATAATTTATATATTCTATAGCTTTCTATTAATATTATTAAGATATATTTAAAGATCTAGCCTTTTTAGCGAAGCGATATAATATAATATAATATATTTTAAATATAAACTAGACTAATAAGAACTATAAATTATCTTAATCTTATTAGCTAAGAAAGGTTATTATATAATATATATTAAAGGGATCTTAAAGTTACTTATATATCGAGAAATATTTATATTTATATATAAAATTATAAAGTTTATCGCGAATTAAATAAAAACTATAAAGTTATTAATAACGAGAAATAAAATTTTATAATTATTATCGCCTATCTAGATTCTACTTTATATCCTATATATTTAGCGAAAGACGATAAATATTAAATATAAATATCTTTAGTCCTTAACTATAATTAAAAGAGACGCCGTTACTTTATATTATATATAATATAATCCTCTAGCGTAAGTTATAAGAAATTTTTTATTAGTTAAATAAAATTAGTCTTTATAAATTATTAATCCGGTTAAAGTTTATATAATTAAATAAGACTATAATTATTTATAAAATAAGCTTAATTATAGCTTCTCTTATATTTAATTAATTTTAATAATAAATATAATTAATATATTCTAAGTTTATCTTAAGCGTATATATCTTATATAAAATATATATATCCTTAGACGTCGTTAAATAATAAATAATATAATTTTATTTTATTTAACTAGTATACTCCTATTATTAATAAATATAAATATAAAGATTATTAATCTAGTTATATATTAAGTATAATATATTATTTTTATTATTAGATTTAACTATAAAAGCTAATCTTTAGTATTTACTTTTTAATAAATTATAATACTTAAAATAATAAGCCTTTAAAGTTATCTTTTATTTATTAAGATTAATATAATAATTAATAAATCCCGGACTAATTTATTAAAAGAGAGAATCTTTTTAAAGATATTCTTTATATATTAGATTTAAACTAATAATAATTTTAAAATAAATAATAAACTTTTATTTTTTATAATTTTATTTATTAAATACTAGATTATTTTAAAAATTCTTTTATTATTCTCTTTAGATTATTATAACGTCTAATATATTTATAGCGCTTAAAATTAATATATTAAACTAAAAAGAGTTAACTAAGATATAAAATATCTAGCGAATTAAAATATCTATAATTTTATTATATTTAATTATAATAGTCGTCCTCTTATAATATATTAAAAAACCCGTTTAAGAGAAGCTAAATAGCTAGATTTTAAATAAATAAAAAATTTATATATTTAAGCTCTAAGACTATCTCTAGCTAGAGGATTTAAATTAATAATAATATTTTTATTATATATAGATCGAGGTCTTAAGGCGTTATATATTAAATAAAACTCGTTATATACGTTAATTAGCGTATATAAATAGCTATTATATAAGTTAAGATATAACTTTAGAAGATATTAAGTTAACTAAGATATAATATAGTTATATAAAGATATAAAATAAATAAGTAGTTTTATATTAATAATATTTAAATATAGTCTTTAAGATCTTTTAATATATTATTTATAAATAAATCTATAATAGTATTACTTTTATAATAGTTAAATTCCGTATATAGATTTCTTAAAGGGATTTAAAAATAAATAAATTTCGGGCTTTTTAAAGTTCTATATATAATATTAATATTAAAGATCTTAACTAGATAAAAATTATTAAATAATTATAAAATATCTATAAATATTACGGCCGTAATAAAATAATATTATAAAACTCTTTATCTTTTATAATAAATAAGTTAAAGAAGCTTATCTTTAAAGATTATATAAAAACTTACTTTAATTATTTATATAACTTTATAGAAGCGGATAAGAATAAGTTTAAAAATAATATTTTTAAAACTAAACTCGTTAAAAATATAATTATAAAGAATAAATTTTTAATATTTATTAAACCGTCTACTTCTTTATTAAATAAGTCCTCGTTCTCTATTTTAAAGTTATTTTTATATTATTTATTAGCTTTATTATTATCTTAGTTATTTTATCTTATCTTAAAGAATATAAAAAATATAAAATTTTAAAACTTAACTTTTATAGAGCTATTATAATAATAAATTATTAATTTAGTCGCTAATTAAGGCCGTAAGTAACTATATATAAATATTAACGCTTTAATTTAAGGCTTTTAAAAGACTTTTATAAACGTAGTCCTATATAATATTAGCGATAATCCTCGCCCTAAAGATATAATTATTTTTAAGAATATAATCCGCTTTACTAGTTTAAGAGTAAATATTAAAATTATTAATAATATAAACGTCTAAAGACTATTTATTATTTTAATTAAAATCTTATCCGTCTTTAATTATAAGCTTAATTATTAAATAGTCGCCGTTATATATTATATTAACGCGATATATAAAAAGAATATTAAAAGGTTTTATAAAGAGTATAAGGCTAAATTTATAATAATTAAATAATAACTAATTATAGTAGCGATATAGAGTTAATTAAAAAATTAAAAAATATTAAATTTTAAAATTATATTACGAGAGTATAAAAGATTAAAGAGAGAGAAAATCTTTATATAAAAAGATAAATAAGTAGTATTAATTAAGAATTTATATAATATTAAAATAAAGAAGAAGTTACTTAAATATAAAATTATTAATTTTATAAACTAAATTAATTATAGTAGAGCTAACTTAATTATAATATATAAAAATTTAAAATTCTATAGAGCTAGCTCTTAAATAAAGAGTTTATATTATTATTAGATTATTACGGTCTTAATAGACGAGAAGAAAAGCTTAATATATTAATTTAATTATATAAAGTTTAAGCTTATATTAGCTTAAAAGTCTTTTAAAGAACTATTATCGCTTTATAAGATTAATTAACGCGCTTATTAAGAGATTAAGCTTTTAAAGATAAAGTTAAATAATAAAATAAAAGAGTTAAAAGATCTTTAAACTCGATTAAAGAAAGTATAAAAATTATATAAAAGAGATATCGTAAGCGTTAATATAAAGCTTTTATAAATATAAATTATAATTTAAAAGAGATTATATAATAATAAAGCCTTATAGCTTAAGATTAAGAAATTAAAGAATAAGCGTATTATTATTTAAATTAAGGTCGGTAGCGAGACTAAAGCGTAATAAATAAATATTATTAATTTATATATTAAGCTTAAGACTCTACGGTTTATAAATTTATAACTATAAAAATAATATAATAATTTATTAAACGAGATAAATATATAAAAAAATAAATTATTAAAGCTTAAGAAGACCTTAATTAAAATAAAAGTTATAAATTAAGAAATAATAATAGATTATTATTTAAAAGTATATAAACTTTATAAGTACGTCGTATAATTTAAAATAGAATATAACTCTTTAATATATAAGTTAAATTAACTCTAACGCTTTAATTATTAATTAAAAACTTTAAGAAGTTTTAATATAGCTAATATAAGTATTAATTAAAAATAAATTTTAATATAAGAATACGAAAAGATATAAAAGAAGATAATAAATAAATTTAAATAAGAGCTAAAATAAATCTAATAGTATATAAAGCTAATATATAAAGAACGCTACGCGTTAATTATAACGGCGTATAAGCGAGATTATAACGATATAGTCGCCGTAGCTAAAGAATTATATTAAAAGAAGTTATTTTAATATAATAAATAATAATAAAAATAGATATAGAACGAGTTATATAAATAAAAATAAGATTATAATAAGATTATTTAAGAGCTTAAGAATATAATTATTATTAAAATTTAATTATATTAGAAGCTAAAAGATAGAGTTAAAAAAGAAATAAAATATTTAAAAAAGAAGATAAAGAGATTAAAGAAAGAAGTTTAATAATTATATAAGAATAATCTCTCTTTTTTATTAAATCTTAAATAACGTAGTTAGTCGTTTATTTTTAAAATAATATATAGTCTAAGAGAAATATTAAATAATTTTAAATTCTTTATATTTAATAATCTTAAGCTTATTAACTTCTATAATTTATTTAACTAAATAATAAAAGAACTACGGAATTAGTTTACTTTTTAATATAATTTTATATTTACGCTAGCTCGAGAGAAAACTTATATTTAAATTATTTTTATCGGCGACGCCGTTTATAAATACGTTAATTACTAGTTTATTAGAAACTATATTATAAAATTATTTAATTATTAAAGATTTAAAACGATTAATAAGGACTTAAAAATTTAATAAAATATAGACGATATTTATAATTAGTAAATTTAAAGTAAATATTAATTTTAATAATAATAAAGGAGCTAAAAAGGGTTAAGTTTATATAATTAAAATATAATATTTAAACTACGCTTAAAATAGTTTTTCTTTTAAAATAATTTTATAAATTCTCTTTTTATTAAGTTTAGTATACTATATCGCTTTAATAAATTCCGCCGCTATAGCTATATTTAACGTTAAATATTTTTATTAAATTAAAAATATAATTATAGAACTTAATTAATAATATAAAATCTAAATAAAGACTTTAAGATAGATTATTTTATATTTTTTAAAATCTAAATTAAGTAATATAGTCTACTTATAATATTAGTATATATATTATATTCTTAATTTAGTAAATCGACTAAATAAAAATTATAATAAATAATCTATTTATTAAAGTTTAATTTAAATAAGAGTAGCTAAATATATTTTAATTATATAAATTTATTTACTTCTCTATACTATAGATTTATAAATAAATTATATATTAATATTATTATTATAATTATTAAAAAAGATTATAATATTAAGATCTAATTATATTTTAAATAATTAATATATAGATAATAGTAGATTATAAATATTTAAATATAATTATTTAAAATATTTTATTAAACCGCTTATTTAAAAAAACGCGGATAATCTTATTTAATTAAATAAACTTTTACTTTTAATATTAGTTATAGCGTATTATTTATAAAATTAATAATTACTTTATAAGATTAACTACGATATAAAGCTAAACTTAAATATTAATTATATATAAAAAAGAATAAGAGTTACGGGTTATTTAATAATTAAATAAAGGAATTATTTAGATTATTAAATTTTTTTAATTCTTATAAATAACTACGCGAATTAATTATATATTTATATTTAAATTTATTAACGTCGGATTCTTTATTATTATTAAAATAACCGTCGAAATTATTATTTTAATAAATATAATAATTTATTACTAGCTTATTAACTATATATTTAAAAAAGATATTCTTAATATTTATTTAATTAATTAACTTAAATAGTAATATTCGCTACGTTTTATTTATTTAATTAAGCGTAACTAATATCTTATTATAAATTATTCTTCTCTATATTTTAAGTCCGCGTACTTTAATATTTAATATATACGTTATTATTAAAGGTTAATAACTTTAAATAATTTTAATTAAAGCTTAAATACTTCTATTATTATTTTAATTATATATAATTTTAAAAATATCTTTTATTATTCTCTTTTAATTATTTAAATATATTTTTAATTTATAATAATTTATTTATATTCTAGTTTACGTTTAACTTAAAGCTTATAAATATCTCTTTATATAATTTCTAGTTTTATATTTCGATTTTTATTTTAATTATAATCTCTTTCTCTTCTTTATTATTAATATTATACTTCTATCTTAATAAAATTAATATATTATTATATTATAATTTAGTATTTATTTATATAGATAAAGTTCTTCTTTAAAAAAATATAATTATTATTTAAATAGATTCTTCTTTACGTTTTAGCTCTTTTATATAAATATATTAACTTTAGCCCTCTTCTTTATTATAATTATCTTCTTTTTTTTAAAAGCGATATAAGTCTTAATTATTTATTCTTTAATTTTAATTACTCGCTCTTTAATCTTATTAAATATTTATTTAATCTTAATTATTTTATTAAAGTAAACGTCTTTAATAGCGTTTAATTATTAAGATATATTATTAGCGCGTAAGAACTAGTACTTAATATTATTATATTTATATCTCTTTAATCTTATAAAGAGAGCGGCTTTTATTTAAAATATTCTATAAAAAGATATTTTTTTATTATATAAAGATCTTAAGCTTTTCTTATTAAGTTTTTATACGTAGACTTAACTTATATATATATAAGATTATAAGCTCTATAAAGATTATTAAAAAGAGTTTAGTAATATAAAAAAAATAGCTTAAGTACTAGTTATATATATTATAAGAAACTTTAACGGTTAAGGCCGTACTAAAAAAATATAAAAATATATATATTAATAACCTTTAAAGAGTTTAGCTTTATCTTTTTTACTATAAATTATTTATTTAGTCTTTAATATAAAGACTTAATCTCTTTTTAATATATAGTTAGCTTTAAAGAACGTTATAATTTAAAATATTAAAGAACTTCTAAGTATATATTATTAAGCTCGCGTTTATACTATATATATTATATATAGAAGTTATAATTTTATAACTTTTTAATTATATTTTAATAAAATTAATATTTTATTTATTTTTATTTAAAGATTAGTTATATTTAAATATTAATAATAAGTAATAAGAGATAAAAAAAAACGAAATATTTTAATAACTTTATTAATTTATAAAATAACTTTAGTTATAATTTTAATATTTATTAATTAAGATTATCGCGATAAAAGATTATTAAAAGATATAATTTTTTTTATATTAATACTTTATTACTCTAGATTAACGTTACCTTAAAATATAATTTTAACTTTTATAAGGAAATTTAAATATCCTTAACGGGATTATAAAATCTATAGCTTTATTATTAACTAATAAGATCTTCTAATTAATATTTAAGGGATAGATAAGACCTTCTTATAAGATATATAAAATTATAATAATAAATAAAATCTTATTTAAAGATATCTAAAACGAATTATATATTTATATTATATCTATCTCTAAGACGTCTATAATAAATATATTATATTTTTTCTCTTTATTATATATACTTATCTTTACGCTAGAATAGCGATAGTAGTAAATAAATAAATTAAATAAACTTAATATCTTAATTATAGAAGTATATATACTAGCTTTAAACTTATAGCTATTATAAATAAATATTTTATAATACGTATATAATATTCTTACGAGATTCTTTATTAATATAATTAAGAATATAATTTAAAAATTATTAATTTTATCTTTAGCTACTATTAATAAAATAAATTAAAGTCGCTTTATCTTAAATTTAAGAGCGGTTTATAATCTCTAAAGATTTATATATATTTTTATATATATTATATTAAGAGATATTAAGATCGAGATTTAATTTTAAAATTAATAAAAATAATAAGCGCTTAAGTTTTATATTTTAACTCTAAAAATATATATAATATTAATATAACGCGCTAAAAAAGAAGGATTCTTTAAAAATTTAAAATAATATAACTTTAATATATTTTATTAATAAATATTTATTAATAAATCTATAGCGATAAGTAGTTATTAAAATATATAAATAATCTTTTATTTATTTATAATATTTAATAATTACCGCGATATATAATACTATTATATTAATATAAAGCTAAATCTTTATCTTTATTATATTAAATATTATTATTTTATTTATAAATAGCTACTAGAGCTCTATTATATTTAATTTTTAAACGGCCGTTAAGATTTCCTAATTATTATTATTATCTTAAATATAATTAAGTATAAAGTCTTTATAAAATAAAATATTATAGCTTTTATAAATTAGACTATTAATTATAATATTTTTTTATAATCTTTTCTATAAATTTAATTAAGATTATTTAAGTATTAATATATTAAATATTAATTATCTCGCGAATAGCGTAATAAAAAATATATATAATTATAAAATCTTTAAATAAATTAATTAAAGTATACTTTTATATATTTTAATTAATAATAAATATCGGCGCTTTTAAGATTTTTAAATAATATCTATTTATTATAATTTTAGCTTTAGGCTATAGTTAGTATATACTTTAATATATTTAAGATTCTAAACTTTATTATCTTACTTTTATATATATTATAAATTTAATAACTAATTAATTTATAATATATTCTTTTATTAAATTATTAAACTATATATCTTTTAAAGGATTAATATAATCTAGTCTTCTTAGAAAGTTCTTTTAATAAGTCCCTTTTATTTAAACGACGATAACTAGTATTAATAATTATAATTATAAATAAACTAATTCTATTATATAAAGATAATTAAGCGATCGTTATTTTTTATTAATATAAGCGAGAATTAAACTTTAATAATTAAAATAAACGCGAAGGAACTTCTAAAGAAGATAATATATTTTAAAGAGTAAAATAAATATAGAAAATAAGATTTTTAAGAGCTTTTAAGGCCTTTTATTTATAGTTTTATTAAAATTAAAATACGGAATATAATAGCGTTATAATAATTAAAGCGAGGTCTTAAGTTCTTAATAAGAAAATATAAAGATATAGACGCGCTTTATAAAGGATTTAAAATCTTAAATTAAATACTTAAGCGGATTATATAAATTTATTATAATATTAAGAACTTATTAGTTAATATTATATATAAGTAAATATAGTTAGATTAAATATATAAAGAAGTCGTTTATATATTATAAAGATATTTATTTATCTAGATAAATTAATATTTATTAAATATTTTAAAAGAGCTATAGCTATATTAATAATTAATATAATATTAAAATCTAATATAAAATATTATAAAGAGATTAATTATAATAATTATAAAAGTTTATTATAAAGCTTTATAACGCTAGAAAATAAATACTAAAATTAAAAGAGAGTAAAAGAGATAAAAAAAAATAAAATAAAAAAAGTTTAAAACTTATAACTTTAATATATTATTTAATATATAGCGTATATAATATATTAAAAATAAATAAGACTTACTTTAAGCTTTATATTTAATAATTTTATAAGCTTTAATTTATTATACTTAAGTTATAATTACCGCTAATATAATTATTTAAAAGTCTTCTTATAAATAAACTTAATAAATATAAATCTTATTAATACTATATAATAGCGCCTTCTTTATAATTTAACGCGTATTTAATACGCCTTAATCTTAAAAATAAAAGATATATATTCTATTTTAAGATTAAATAACTTAAATATAAAATAAAGAAGATTTTTATTTTACTTTTTTTATCTTTATTATCTTTATCTATTAATATTTACTCTTTTATAATTTTTTAATATTTTAATATCTAGCGTCTTTATTTATCTAAAAATATAATAAAATATAAAGATATTTTACTTCTAGCTATTTTCTCTCTAATTTTATTATAAAAATACTACTATTATTATTCTTATTATTATTATATTAAGTTATTCCCTTTAAATATATTATAGATTAAACTATTTAAAAAATAATAAATTATCCTCTTATAGACGCTTTAATTATCTTTAAATATATTAAATTTAACTATAAATTATTTAATAAAATTTATAAATTATATAATCTTAGCGTTAACTTACGAATTAATCTCCCTTAAATTATAATTATAGAGAGTTAATTATTTAAAAAAAGCTTAATTATTAATACTATTTATTAATTTAATATATTTAAGAAATTAATTATATATATTAAGTTTACCTTAAAGATTATTCTTCGCTATATAAACGAGATTAACTAAAATATTAAAATAATTTTTTTATAGTTATAGTTAAAGATAAAAAAAGAGATAATTATTTAATTTAAGATAACGATTAAAATTTATATTAAGAATCTTTAGCGGAAACTCGGCTAGATTATTATTTAAATAAAGAAGATACTTAGGTTTTTTTTAATCGACGGCGCCTTTAATTAAACTTTCTCTTATAATATACTTAGATTAATATAGTACGGGCTAGATATACTTAATTTTAATTTTATTAATCTCCTTAGATTATTTTACGGCGAGAATAAGAGCTAATCCGTTATAAATATTTTAATAATACGGGCGTTAATTAAAAGCTATATATATTACTTTTTAATTATTATACTAACGATTATTTCCGTCTATAATAATATAATAAACTAATAAATAACTAATTTTATATTAATTTATAATAAAATATATAAATATATATTTAACGTTATTACGAAACCTAATAATATTAATAAACTTAAGTCTTTAAGAGAAGTTATTAATTTAATTATTAATAAGATATTTCCTTTATATTATAAATATTATCTCTTAATAAATAGGAGTTAAAAGAATTAAATAAATATTAATAAAGTATATAACGAAGCTAAGACTAACTTTTTAATAGATATAAATTAAAACGATATTAATAAAATAAATAAAAGAATTATAATATTAAGACTAAAATTAACTAGTTTATATTATAATTAGATTTTAAAACTACTATTTAATATTATTAAAAAGATTTAAGTAAGAGTTTAAACGTTATAAAAAAAGCTTAAACTTTAAAGAATTAATAATATATCTTTTTAAATTAACCGCCTATATCTTATAAATATCGACGTAAAGATTATTAATATAATTAAAAGCGCTATCTTTAGATAGCTAAAACTCTTAATATTAATTTAATATAATAATAAGGTCCGCGTATAAATTAAGATTAAAGTATATCTTATTATTTTTAAAAATAATCTTTTTAAAGAGAATAATAGCGATAATAATAGTTAAAATAATAATTTAATAATTATAAATATTATAATAATAAAGGAAATTATTATTAGTTATAAATCTCTTTTAATATATAATTAGTTTAATTAAACTTTTATTATTTATTTTTATTATTTACGTTCGGCTTTTTAAGCTAAAATAACGGAGCTTTTTATAAAGAACGTTATTATTATATTTAATAATTATATTCTCGCCGTCTTAACTAATATATATAAGAAAGATATTACGAAAAATATATTTAAGATTATTTATTTACCCGTAATATAAAAATTACGGGAAGGTTTTTTTATTTATATAAGATATAAACTACTATAGTTTAATAAAACTAATTAATATAATAATTTTTTTATCTTTATTATTAAAACGGCTATTTAACGAGCTTAAGTTTAAAAAACTTTAAAGTTAATAATATAAATATTTTATATCTTCTTTATAATAAACTTTATAAAACTTATAATTAATACTAAAGAGCTACTAATTAATATTATTATTTAATATTATTTACTTAATAACGTTAACTTAAGAGATCTAATAGCTATAAGAATCTTATTTATTTAAATTAATATTAACGAGGTAATTAAATATATATATATTTATTATTAAATAAAGAACGTTCTTTAATATTAATTCTAGTTATTATTAATAAATATTATCGCTATAAATAAAGGTTTAATATTTTATAACTAAATTTAATATCTTTAATATTAATTAGATCCTATTAGAGTATCTTAAAGTTAATTTTATAATATAGTCTTTTTAGTAATTATTTAATATATAAATAAATTATATCTTTAGAGAATCTAACGAAGCTAAGCGCCGTTAATAAAAGATATAAAAATATATTAATTAACTTAAGGCGATCCTTAATATCTTATATATATTTACTAGAGATAACTACGTAAATAAATATTTTTAATTAATTTTAAATCTTATATAGTTAATCTTATTAGAGAATAAAAATAATAATAAAAAACGAAAGCTTAATATTATTATATAAAACTTTACTTAAATAATATTTATATAATATATAAATAATTTAACGAGTCTAGATTATTATTAAAAAAGATATAATTAAATAATCTTAATAAAAGATTTTATAATATATTATTTTATTAGTTAATAAAGGGTAAAATTTATAATTTAGATTTCTCTCTTATAATCCTTCTATATATTATTTATTTATAATCCTTATATAAAACGACGAGCTATATAGATTTTTAGAGAACGATCTTCGCTTTAAGAGTTATAGCTTTCTTTATTTATTAAGTCTTTAAATTCCTCTTTTTCTTTACTAGCGGCGCTCTATTATTAATATAAATAATTAATTTCTTTATCTATAATATTTTAGCTACGTTATTAAGTTTAAATTAATAAATAATATCTAAACTATATAAAGATTAAGATATAATAATAATTTTTATATAAATTTTATCTTTAATCTTCTTATTCTTTATCTCTTTTATTTTTATTATTAACGTGGTTTTTTAGCTAGTTTAAGATAATAATATAATAAAATATTATTTAATAAGGTCTTAATTAAAATATAATTAACGGTCTATTATTACTAATAAACGACGTTATTTTTATTTTTTAAAATTATTTCTTATTTAATTTAATAGCTATTATAATCTTATATAAGGTCTAAATACGGATCTTAAAGTTTAATATATACTTAGAATATTATAGTCTAGTAAGGCTTATTAAGTAGTATTATATAATTAATAATAACCGTTAAGCTTTATTTAAAGTACGTCTCGCGTACGCGCTTTAAGATTAATAAAATTTAGCTTTTTTTTTTAATTAGACGTTTAGGCTTTTAAATAATATTAAAGGCGGCGTTTATCTTTTTTAATATATATAAAATATTAAGATAGTCTTAAACGGCTTATATATATTAGACTTCTTTTTTAGAGATTATATTAATAAATATTTAAACTAGAACTTTTATATACTTTTTATTAAGCGGAATATCTTTAGGGCGATATAGATACTTAAAAAAATAAAGATTATATTTAAAATAATTATAAATAAGATTACGCGTTATATATTAATTAAATATCCGGAGATTTTTATTTTATTAAAAGAAATAACCGCTATAAGCTTTAAGCGTATTTAGTATTTTAATTATATATTTAAAAAAAAGCTAAGGGCTAGTCTCTTTAAATTATTAAATATTTATAATCTTTTAATCTAAATATTTTAGATAGACTTTATTTAATTAAAATTATAAAGTTTAGCGTATTATATTTATTTTAAGATAAGTAAAGAAACTTATAAAATAAAATATTTAAATATATTAAAGGAGATATAATTATTAATTTTAAATAGTTATAATTTTAAAATTATAATTATTTCTAATATTATTTAAGCTTTAAATATAAGACTTAAATAATAGATTTAGCTTATTTTTAATATAAAAAAATATTAGTATCGCGATAGTTTTAAAGAGTATATTAAAGATATATTAATTATATTTTAAATAATCCTCGCTTTTTATTTATTTATTATATAATACTTTATATTAAATTACTTTATTATATATCTCTTTCTTTATAATCTTAATATATAATATAGCTTCGCGTAGGATCTATTTAAAAAATATATATATACTTAATTAGTCTCGGCGGAGACTCTTAAGAAATATAATTAAAAAGATTTTTAATTTATAAATTAATTTATAAACGCTCTTAAATCCTTTTATTATATTTAGACTAGACCTTTAATTTTTATATTTTATTATTATAATATCTTTATTAGAGATATCTAAAAGTTTATATTTTATATATTATCGCTACGCGAATATTAAAAATATAAGTCTTTAATAAATCTTAATTAATTTAATTTTAAAAATAAACTTTTATATTTAAATAGGCTAGCTATATAAATCTAAAAGAGATATCTTTAATATAAAATATTAATAGCGCTTATAAAGCTAAAATATCTTTTTTATTATTAATTTAATTATTTAAAATCTCGTCTTTTAAATAAAAGATTTAACTCGCGTATATTTATTATTAAAGATTTTATATTTTAAAAATTAATTATAGATATAGTTTATTATTTAATAAAATATTAAAGCGCTTAATTTAAAGACTATATTAAGTTTATAAAGAATAAGTATAAGATTAACGCTTTAATATTTTATTTTATAATCTCTAATTTACTTTAATACTATATAAGGAATACGCTCTATATATTTAATATTATAAAGAATAAATAAATCTAATCCTTTACTATAATTAGGGATTAGATATAGATTTAGATTAAAGAGATAATATATAATTATTATATAAAATAGAGAGATAATAAAGTTATATAAATTTAAAGGATTAAAATTTAAATATTTAAGTAATAAATATAAGATATATAATACTCTTTTATAAATTAATAGATTATTTCTTCTACTAGAAATATAATATACTTTATTATATTATATATATAACTATTAAACGGCTACTTAATATCGTTAAGTAGGATCTAAAAATAGTTTAATATAATAACTAGTAATTAGATAAATCTATAATAATTAATATTAATCTAAATATTTTTATATCTCTAGCTATTCTATACTAACTTATTATATAATATTATATTTAATATAGTACTATAATATTTACTATTAAATTAGATTAATAGTAATTATTTTTTAGATTAAAAGTTATTTATAAATTAATATAATAAGATTATTAATAAATATAAAGAGATATAAAATTAAATAAAATTATTAAAAAGTATAAAGTAAATATAATTTATTAATATAATATTTTAAATAATAAAAATAATCTTTATTAAAATAATTAAAGAAATAAAATTTTTAAAATATAAAAATTATCCTATAAATAATTAGAAGAGATTATTATTTAAAATAAATTTATTTTAAAATAAATTTAAATTTCTTTAATAAAATCTTATAATATATAATTTAATATTTAATTTATAATATTAACTTAAAAATAATTTAAATTTTAATTAAAATATATTATTATTTAATTATATTAAATCTTAAAGCGATATAATTAACTAATTAATAAATAAATAATATATATATTTATTAATAAATATTATATAAAATAAGATTTAAAAGTTTAATATTAATAAATATTTAATTTAAAAAAAATAAAGTTAATATAAAAAAAAAATCTATATTTATTAAAAATAAAGAGAAAGACCTTTTTATTATATTAAATATTAATCTTAAATATATAAATTTTATTATTATATTATACTACTACGTAATCTTAATACTATTTAAATTATAAACTTTTAATATTTAAAACGATATCTTTATACTAGTATTTTATATTCGGGAGTTTTAATATTACGAGAACGGTCTAGTTTTAATATCTTTTTTAATTTATAAAATACTATACTCTATATTTTTATTATATCTTATTCCCTTTTATATTATCTTTATATTACTTTAAAGTAATTAATAAGATTAATAATAGCTTTTAGTAGCTTTAAATATTTATATTTTATAATAAATAATCGATACCCTTAATTTTTAAGAGTTTATAAAATAAACTTAATTTATATAAAGTATAATAAGTTATATAATAAGATTATAAAGTCTATAAATATTAGATTAAAATCTTTTATAATTTTATTACGTTTATCGGCTAAATTTATAATATAAAATTACTTAAATATAGGACTATCTTTATATAGATATATATATATAACTTAATTTTTTAAGAGTAATCTCGTTAATTAGTTATATTATAAGATTATATAAAGATCTCTTAAGATAAAGACTAATCTAATTTAAAATTATTTATATATCTCTATTACTTTTAATACTAAAGTTATAGTTTATATATTTAATTTAAGCTATATAGCTATTTAACTTTAAAGAGATTATTTATTTATTTTTATAATATAGTAAATACTTTAAGCGATAAATAATTAATTAAGATAAAGTATTAAAATTTATAAGATTAAATAAAAATCTTATATTTAAAGTTATCGAATCCTTATATAATATATATAATATAAGAAGGCTCTTAAGCGATTATTTAAGTTTTAAATAAGTCCGGCTAATAAAGAATAAATATATATTAAAGAAATTATCTATAAAATTTAATTTAAAAATTACTTTTACTAAAGATTTACTAGAAGCTTTTATATATATTAATAAACTTAATAAAACTACTAAAAGATATTATACTATAATATTAATATCTATACGCGTAAACGAAATTAGCGAGGAAAAGATTCCTATTTATAATAAGAGGAATTAGATTAATAAAAATAAGAAGAGTTTAATTAATAAGAATAAGAAGAGTTAGATAGTTAGAGATAAGAAGATTTAGATTAATAAAAGTAAGGAAGATATAACTAGTTAGGATAGTACTAGAGTAGATAATATTAAGGAGGATAGCGCTAAATAAAATAATATTATAAAGAACGATATTCTAAAGAATAATATAGAAGAAGATAATATAAAAGAAGATAGTATAAAAGAAGATAATATAAAAGAAGATAATATAAAAGAAGATAATATAGAAGAAGATAATATAGAAGAAGATAATATAAAAGAAGATAATATAAAAGAAAATAATATAAAAGAAGATAATATAAAAGAAAATAATATAAAAGAGAATAATATAAAAGAGAATAATATAAAAGAGAATAATATAGAAAAGGATAACGCTAAAAAATAAAATATAAATAAAGATATAGATAGTATAAAAGAATATAATAATAAATTAATTATTTACTTAAGTTTTAAAGCTATTAAAAAAGATATATAAGGCTTTAATATATTAGTTAAACGTAGTATATATATAAACTTTAATATAAGAAAAAAGTAATATAATATTAATAATAAAGTTAAGTTTATAAAAAATATTACTATTTTTAAGAACTAAGCTTAAGGAAATAATAAAATAAAAAAAATAACTATTAATAAAAGTTTTAATATTAATAATAAAGATATTAATTTAAAGAATAGTAATAATAAGTTTAAGATATTAATTAATAAATTTAATAATAAATAAATTAACTTTAAATTAATTAAGAATTATTATATTATCGCTTAAAACTATAAAAATAATAAATATATAATTTAATTAATCTTAAAGCGCGTTAAGTAAGAGTAATAAGATTTAAATTTAATTTTAAAGTATAACTTTAAAGGGCGTAATTTTAAGATAAATAATTACGTATATATTATTTTAAAGTAATCCGTCGTTAAACTAGCTTATATTTATAATATATAGCGGTTATAAAAGTTATTAAAGGGTTTCTTAATTTATATTTAATAAATCGCGAAGAAGAGAAATAAATATTATTATTTTAATTATTACTAAATCTTACTCTAGAATATATTAAAATAGAAAATCTTAAATAATAAGATTAGAGAGATAAAGAAAAAAGCTTTATATAATATATATATTAATAAGAGGATCTTATAAATATTTAAAGCTTTATATTTATAAAAAAATTAGACGATAAATTTAATCTAATAATATTTTATAATTATATATAGACTTATCTTCTCTAGCGTTAAATTTAAAAATTATATATTTATTAATCTAAATAATTTAAAAAATAACTTTTAATGAGTTTTATTAACTATTATAAATATATAATCTAACTATAAGATATTAATATTATTATTAATTTAATTAAATAATATAATACTACTATTTATAAAGATTATCTTATTATTATTATTTAAATATCCTTTTCTTAATAGTTCGTTAAAGATTTTTAATATTAATTTTTTTTACTTTAATATTAAATCCCGCCGTAATATATCTTAAATATTATATTAGGACTTTAATATTAACTTAAATATTTTATTAATTATAAAGATCTTAAAGCTTTAAAGAAAGTTTATAAATACTTCTTATTAAGTAAATTATTTATAGTCTTAATAAAATTAATATTAAAGATATTATTTAAAGGTTTAGATCGACGTAAGCGTAATATAATTTATAATAATTAAAAATTTATCGTTTAATATAAAGACCGCGTAAATAATTTTAATTAAAATATAAAGCGCGTTCTCGTTTATTATATAAACTATAATATCGCCCTTAAGCCGATAATTTATATATAAGAACTTCTTTATATAGTTAGATTTAATTAATAAAAGAGAGAGATTAATCGAGATTAAAAAGTATAGAAAAAATATTTTAATATATTTAATTATAAATAAAGAGATCTCGTTTAAGTTATAATTTATTAAAATAAATCTTAGTTAAGAGAGAGATTTAAATAAAAATATAAATAATCTTATTAATATAAAGGTCTATAAAAGTATTTTAAGAGATAATATTATATTACTTATTCTTATAATTAAAGATAGTAATTTATTAATTTAAAATAATATAGTTATAAAATTAACTATTTAAAATAAAGAGTATCTTAAGTCTAATTATATATAATAAATTAACGGGCTTATTCTTTATTAAATTATATAATATCTAGCTTATATTTAACTTAATTTATATTAATTATTATAGCTACTCTCTTTATTTAAAGATTTAAAGCGCTATAAATTTATTAGCGGCGAGATTAATAAAGAATATTAATAGGCTTATTATTAAGCCTTAATTTTAAAGTTTAAATTAAATTTTATATCTCGCTCTATAAATAGTTAAAGAAGAGAGTCTAATTTATTTAATATATCTTAATTAATATTATAATAAGCGGTAACGCTATAAATATTATTTAAAGATATTTTAATTTAGAATTTATAATATTAAGTTTTTAAAAGATCCCGGCGCTTATATTTTTAAAAAGATAAGAGTTTAAATATATTTAAAAATATAATTAACTAACGAGGTCTACTTTAAGATTATAAAGGTCGTAATAAATTAATAATATCTTTTTAATTATATTTTTAACTCTTATTATTAGAATATCTAGTTATTATATTTAATATAATTTATTAGTTAACTCGTTCTTTATAAATATAATAATAAAACTTATTAATTATTTAATAAATAATATAAAGTTAGTAGATAGATCTTTAATTAATATATAATTTATAACTCTAGTTAAGAGATCGCTTTTAAAAGATAATTAATATAAAGTTATTATTTTCTTTAATATATTATTTAAGCGATTATTTATATTAAGTATTATTATCTATTTTAATATATTTATAGTCGCGTCCTTATCTAGATAACTAAATATATTTAATATAAAATATATCGCGAGTAGAAAGAAGATCTTAAATAATAATAATAAAAATTAATAGTAAAAGTTTAAAATTAATAATTATATAAACTTCCTCTTTAAAAGGATATTAATAATTATCTTTATATTATATTAACTCTTTATATTTATAAAATTATAATTAGTAATAATATCCTTAATAAGCCCTTAAAGAGACGTAGTTAAATTATTAATAATTTTATTTATTTAACGTTAATTTTTATTTAACTTACGAGAAACTATTCTAGAGTTAGTAATAAAAAAATTTAAAAATAAAAGACTAGAAGCTAAATAATAATAATATTTAAAATAAATTAGCTTAACGTTTTATTTATTTATTTTATTTAAAACTTTAAAATAATAGATTTTTAAAACTAATAAGATACGGGCTTATAATAAAAATAAATAAAGATATTTTACGCTATTACTTACTTAATCTATATAGAAATTAGTAATATCTTAAATATATATAAATTTATTAATAAAGTCTATTAAAGGGCTAGTATATATAAATTATAAAATTTATAAATATATAGAGTCTCTATTAATTTATTAAATAATAAAGCTTAATAAGAACGAGAAATAT
The DNA here is from genome assembly GCA_027563595.1 of Erythroxylum suave. Classification (NCBI taxonomy): domain Eukaryota; kingdom Viridiplantae; phylum Streptophyta; class Magnoliopsida; order Malpighiales; family Erythroxylaceae; genus Erythroxylum; species Erythroxylum suave. Next base: position 8,602 of record JAOSBN010123345.1, on the reverse strand, counting down.
TATTAATATATATAACTTATTATTTATTATCTAGTAACTATTATAAACTTATAATATATATTATAAACTATATTTATTTAAAGTAAAAGATATAGATCTAGATTTATTAAATAAAGGATATATAATAATATATATAGATATATATATACTACCGTACGACGCGTAGTATAAGGTATAATATATAGCGGGATATATAGCGGGATATATAGCGGGATATATAATAGATATATAATAGAATAGATAATAGGTATTATAAGATTTCTAAGATTATAAAACTATTATAATAATATTTTTAAATAAGCTAATATTAATATATTTATATATTTATATATTTTAGAAACTATTAAAATAAAATAATAATTATTTTATTAAGCTATATTAGAACTTTATTATTAAATTAAGATTCTTTTTTAATTAATTATTATTCGTTAATCTTTCTCTTTAAGTAATATATATTAAGATATATTAAATAGCGATATAGTTCGTCTTAATAAGTATTATTATATATATAATATCCGCCTTAAATTTATAATTTAAAGATACTACCTTTATAAAGTATTTAAATAAGTAAAATAATATTTATCTATATTATATCTTATATTTAAATAATAAGACGAGCTTTATAATTATTTAATTTTTTTCTCTCTTCTTTAATCTACTTTAATATTAATTATATTATAATAATTATATATTAGTAAATTATTAATTAATTATTAAGATTATTATATTATTTAAAACTACTAATATATTATAATTAATTAAGTATAAAGCTATATTAATAATTAAAATTATAATCTTAAACGTTATTACTTTTAATTTAATAGCTTATTATAATCTAATAAAATTAATTATTAATAATAATAACTACGCTTATATATCTTAGTTATCTTTATCGTATAATAAATATATATTTATAAGCCTTTTTAACTAACTAATATTCTCTTAAAATTAATTATTAAAAAATTATTTAAAAGCTTATTATTAACTTATATAAATTAAGATTATTAATATAGCTCTTAATTTATTAATTTATATTTTATTCTCTAAAACGACTTTAAAGAGAAGATTAATTTAATTATATTATTAATAATTACTATTTATATATTATTTAATCTAGAGTATCCTAGAAATAGAAAATAATATAATAATAATTTTAAAATCTTAATATTTACTTTATTTATTAAATAAAATAAATTACTTAACTCTAGATTTAAAAAGAAATAATATATTTATATTAAAAAGATAAAACTAAAAAATATATAAATAAAGAACTCCTTATATATATTAAATAAATACGACGACGATCTTAATTAAAAATAAAAGATAATTAATTTTAATTTATTAATATAACGATCTATATTAATTAATATATTTAACGGCTAAAAAGTATATCTTAAGAGAAATTATAATTAGAAATTACGTCTTTAAAAAATTAAAGTTTAGCTTATATATCTTAAAATATTATAAATTAATAACGAGTTTAATTACTAATTTAGATACGATATTATTATAGATAATAATATTTAAAGTAATAATAAATATAATAACGAGCTTATTAATATTAATAAAAACGATTTTTCTTCTCTTTTATATATAAACGACGAGATATTAAATAAAAAGAAAATTAAAACTATAATATTATCTAGTATTAATAAAAAGGAAATTATAATTATATTTAAAATATATTTATTACGTACTACTAATAACTAATTAAATAATATTTATAAGAAATATAATAGTAATAATAATAAAAATAATAATAATAACGATAACGACTTTTAATTAATAGTTAATAAATCTAGTTTTAATAGGACTATAAAGCGTATATTTTAATTATTTAATAATTAAATATATCCGCCTTTATTAGAGTTCGTATTTTAATATTAATATAAGTACCTTAATAAGTTCTAAAGAAGTAATATTAAGAATATTTTATAAAATAAAAAAGATCTAGATATAATTTTAATAAAAAATTTAAAACTTATTTAATTAAGCCTTTATTCTAGAGTTATTAAGAGATATTTATATCTTAAAAAAAATCGGATTTATATTAATAAGAAGCCCGCGTCCGTTAATATTTAATAAAAATATTATAACTAAAACTTTAAATATTAGAAGAGATTAAGAGTATTAATAATTAATAATATATAAGACGTTCTTAATAATTAAAAAGTTACGCTTATAAATTATTATTTTATTAAATTTATTTAAACTATATATACTTTAATCTTAAATAACTTACGTTAGAAAAAAAATAATAATAAAATAAATAAATTTAAATAAAAATATCTTAAATATTTTTAAACTACCGCTTAGCTAGATTAGGCTACGTAAAAATAATATTTATATATAATTAAAAGTACTAATAAGCGTAAATATTAAGTAAAGATATAAGATATAAAGAGAAGATAAATAATAAATTAATAAGTTTAAATAAAGTTATATATAAAATTATAAATAATAAACGAGATATAATTAATAATAAACTTATTATTATTAGAGCGCGATAAAAGAAATATATTTATAATATAAAAATAATAATAATAATAATAATATTTAAATATATATTATCTTTTTTATAACTAATTTAAGATTTTTTTTTCTCTCTTATTTTAATATAATATTTATATTAATTTTTCTCTTTATTTTTTTTATTCTTTTAATATATTAAGCTTTATATATTATATATTATTTTTTAAGATCGTTTTATATTTAATATATTTATTTTTAAGTCTTATTAATAATTTATTTTAACTTATTTTTCTTATTCTTTATATTTATAATATTAAAATCTTTATTTTTACCTTAAATCGAGTCTTTAATATATAATAAATTATTATTATTTTTATTTTTAGTTTAAACGCCCGTAAAAGTAGCTAAGAATAATTTTATTAAATTATATAATTATAGATTATTAATCTTCTTTAATTATTTAAATTTAATATTTTAGACGAGACTATTAATATATTTAATAAATTTAAGTATCCTCTTTTATATCTAAAATATAATATTCTTAGTAATAGCGTCTATACTAAGAATAATATAAGAGAAAGTTTTTAATAATTTTTTAGCGATAATAATCTTTAATATAAATTCTATTAAGGTCTTAAACTTTATAATAATAATATTTTTATAATATTAAATTAATAATATTAATCTATTTAAAAAAACGTTAATCTAGTTTTATAAAGACTTTTTAAACTTAAATATAAAAGATAAGACGATATATTAAATTTAAATATAGACGATAATATTAATAAAGATATAAATTAATTATTTTATCTTTATTTTATTATAGTCGGGATACTCCTTTAGTTTTACGTATAAATAAGCTATAAAGTTATATATTATTAAAATAAATCTTATCCGGTCTATATTAATTATAAGATTATTATACTAACTTATAGACGAGAGATATATATAATTAAAAAAAAGCGACGATAATTAATATTATTATACTCTATTATTATCTCTCTAATCTTTATATTTATTATTATTTATATAGCTTATTATATATATACTAAAGTAAAAGGTAAATAAAAGAAAAAAGATATAATAATTAATAAAAAAAATTATTTTATTAAAAAGATTAATAAAAACTCTCTTATTTAATTAACGATTAAATAATTATAAAAATTTAATAATTAAATTATCTTCTTTTATTTATTATAGACCGCTAATTTTAGACTTTATAATAAATATATTAGGTATTAAAAGCTAAAGTATATTAAATTATTTTTAATATAACGGGATATATAGTAGGGATATATAGTAGGGGTATAAGCTTTTAATATATTAATAAAAAGAAAATATAATAATAATTAAGCGCTATTCTAGCCTAATATATAAATAATTTATATTAAAGATATAGCTTATTAACTATAATATAAATATATTAAAGATTATATAAAACGATAAGGTATTAGTTTTTATATATATTTAAATATTTTAATTAAAGAATATAAACTATAAATATATTAATTTTTAATATACGATATACCTAATATAATTAAGGAACTATAAAAAGTATTCTTAATATCTTTAAAATATTTAAATCTTAAAAGGGCTATACTCTAATATTATAAATAATATAGTTTAATTAGATTTAAGTTTAAATTATAAATTATCGCTATCTCCGTTATCTTTATATATACGATAAATTAATTTCTAGTAATCTTTCTTAACTTTTTATTTAATATTCTTCCTTTAAAATTTATTAATTACTCTAACTTAAATCTTTTATTATCTTAATTATTCTCTTACTAGGATTTTTATTATATACGTCTCTTTTATTTAACGTAAGACGTTACTATATACGTTTATAAGATAAAAATAATTATATATAATAGACTTTAATAAATTAATTAGCCTAAAGAGATTAGCGAGTTTAAATACGCTTAAGACATAATAAATAAAAAGAATCTTATTTAAAGTCTTTTTATTTATCGCGTTAATTTAACTCTTTAAGAGATTAATTAAAAAAAAATTAAATAAAAGACCTTTATAGATTATATTATTTAAGATATAAATAATAACTAATAAGATAGTTTTAATAAATATTTATTATTTTTTAAACCTCTTTGCGGTTCGTATAAGAAGTATATTATATATAATAATAAGTATAATAACTAATATCTTTTAATTAATTATAATATTAAAGATTTAATATTTATTAAGTTATTTATATAATAATTTAATCTTTTATTTATAACTCGTCTCGGCGGTCTATTATTTAAATATATAAATTAAAGTTAACGCTCTTATTATCTCGTTATATATAATAAAAGTATTATAATTATTATTAAAAGACGGTAAGTATACGATATTATATATTAAATAATATATTTAAAGAGAGAAATTAGTAATTTAATTATAAATAGAGATCTTAATTAAGATTATATTTATTATAATTTATTTTACCGACTTAATATTTATAATATATTTATATAAAAGCTATAGCGAGAATTAGATTATTTAATATATAATTATTCCGTTAATAATATCTTTTAAGGGGATTTATAAGCTTAATATAACTAAAAATAAACTTTATATATTAAAAGAATCCTATTAGAAAATCTTTAATTATCTTTATTATTTATTATTAGTTAAACGCTATATATAATATTATTATAAAAGAGTAAGAATAAATAAATAATAAAATAATAAAAAGCTTAATTATAATTAGTTTTTTTAAGAATAGCTATTTTTTTATTTTTAGATTTTAACTAGAAGTTAGACTTTAACTAAATAATTATATAAGTTTATTAAAATTAAATAATTTAAAATATAAAGATCTTTATCGTTATATATATTAACTTATAAGATATTATTATATTAAATTAATCCGTTTATTAATATTAACTTACCGACTATATTATAATTATAGATATATTACTTCTTTATTAAAATTAATTAAATTAAAAATAATTTATTATCCTTCTCTCTCTTTATTTATTTAAAAATTATTATATTCGTTTTATTTATTAATTTACGCCGCTATATTTATTAAATTATATTATATTTTATTTAAATAAGAAAATAGTCTATTTACTAATATATTAAATTACTATTATTATATAGAGCTATTTTAAGTTAGTAATAAAAGCGATAATATTATTATTAAGCGAAGTCTATATAAGTTAATTAATAGCGCCTTATATATATAATTTTATAATAATTATTAAAGGGTCTTTTATTAATACCGCTTTAATTATTAATCTTAACTTTAAATTATTTAAACTAAATAATATTAGTTAACTCTTTTAAATCTTATAAAGTTATATTTAAGCGAGGTTAGTTTTATCTTTTAATATTAAAACTATAATAATTTAAATAAAGATTATATTAAAGTTATATACGGTCGCTTATAAATACTATATAAATCTTAAATCTTAATAAATTAAAAATATAGCCTTCTTTATTATATTTAATTTATATATATCTTATCTAGTCGTAATAGCCCTTTAAGATATAATTATTAAATATTATAAGGCTAGTAATAGATATCCGCGGTATTAAAAGATAATATTTATTAAAAATTATTATAAAATTAACTTATTCTCGTTTAAATTACTATCTTATATAATATTACTTAAACTCCTATTTAACGTTATTTAAAAATATAAGAAGGTCTATTATAATCTAAATATAAAGTAATAAATATTTTATTTTATATTAGTCTTAATACTAATAATTTATAAATAAAACCCTATTATATATTTTATTATAAAGAACTTATCTAGCCTTAAGTTATATATTATTAAAAAGTTATTATAATTATAACTAGACTCTCTATTAATTAATCTTAACGATTAAATATAGATTTAAGAATCGTTTAAATAATATTTAAAGACTTAATAAATAGAGTAGACTTTAATTATATTAAATTTTAGTAATTTTAAATTAATCTATTATAGTAAAAAAATAACGGGTTTATAAATATAGATAGAGATAAAATAAAATATAAATAAAATATTTATAAACGGCTTTATTTTTAGTTATATTATTAAATATTAATATAAAAATAAATCTTACTTCTTATTCTTAAATATATAAAACTTTTAATTAACTATTATTAAAAAGATCGTTTTATTTTTCTTATTAAATAATATACCGATAGAATAATTTAATAATTAAGATTTAAATAAATTATCTTAATAAATAAAAATAAAATATTTATAAATATATTAAGTCCCCTAAAGTATAAATTAAGAGGCCGCTTTTATTTAAAATATTAAGATAATCTTAATTAAGCGGAGCTGGTTTAATTATAATTTAATAACTAATAAGCTACTTTTATTTATTATTTTATTAACTAAAGATATTTAAACTAGTAATAAAAGCCTTAAAGGAGACGTTTAAAGATTATAAATAAAATTAATTAATATTAATTAGGGTTAGGTTTTAAGGAGTATAATAAAATAATTTATAATTAGTTAAATATAAATAAGGATAAAATATTTCTTAAATATATAATATATATAAAGGTAAGTTCTATAAACTTATATATTATATAGTAGTATTAACTAACTATTAATAAAGATTTTAATAAAATATATTATTTAAAACTTAACGTTATTATAATCTTTATATATATATTTATTATCTTTAAAAATAGTAAGAGACTCTTTTTTATTAAATTTAATTATAAGGTTCCTCTAATATTTCTTAATATTATATTAGTTAACCTTACTAATAAGTATAATATATAATATAAAACGCGAAACTACTTTAATTATATATTATAAGGAAATAACGCGTTATTATATATCTTATTCTCTTTTAAGTTATATCTTTAAGATTATAATTATAATTATTTACTCGTTCCTTCTTTTAGCCTTAACGGGAGGGATTTTTTAAGAAAATATATTTAAAAGATTAATATTATTAAAGATTATATCTTTTAGTTAATTATATATAAGGTATTAAATATATATTATTATTATAAAGACGACCTTATTAATATAATAAAGATAATTATAAATATATTAAATAACTCGCTATTATTAAGCCCGCGATTATATCTTTATATTAATAAGCGAATAAATAACGTTATTAGAATTAAGCTAATAATCTTATAAATAATTATTAAGTTTAAAAGTAGAAGAATAATATAAGGAAAGAGAACTTTATAATATAATATTAAAAGATATTTAATAACTTTACGAATAAAGGCTTTATAAAAAGAAAGGCTTATAATTTAATTTAATTTATATAATATAACGATATAAATATAAGGCGTATATTATCGCTATTAATAATAACTTTAATATTATTAGCTATCTTATATAATACTAAAAATATATATTTTTAAATTTAAAGCCTAGATAGCTTATATCTTAATTAAAAAAATATTTAGAACTCTTTTTTTAGCTAAGCTCTTTAATTATAATATAAGCTACTTAGACTTTAAATTTAAAAATATATATTTCTAATATTATATAAAATAAACTTATTCCGAAGTCTTTTTATATAAAGCCTTTTATTTATTAACCGCTTTAATTTAAAAATAAAACTTTATATACTTATTAAGATCCTATATATTATAATAGATTATTATTCTTATATTTATTAAGCCTTACGATTCTTATTATTTTAAGGTATATTTAATCTAATTAATATTTTACTAATAAGGTAGAGGACTAAAGAGTATAAATCTTTATATATATTAATATATTAAAGAGAACTATTAATATATATCTATATATACTTATATATATATACGAGTTAAGTATTTCTACGATTAATAAGAGATTTTATATATTATTTATAGCTTTTAGCTAGATTATAAATAAAATAAATCTTAAGATTAATAATCTAGTTTAATAATCTAAAATATATATTTTATATTATATATAAATAAGATACTTAAAAGATCTATATATAATATAGTTATTATAGTCTATAATAGACTAATATTAAAAATAAAATTTAAAAGTAAATATATTAAGATATTAAATTATAATCTTAAATAATAAATAATAAATAGAATATATATTATTAATTTTATAATTTATACTATCTTTATATTACGAGCTAATAGGATACCTAAAGAGATATATAAGATATATAATACTTCTAAGAGGAATAATATATATTAAGA
>JAOSBN010123339.1:0-32292 GCA_027563595.1 Erythroxylum suave | reverse complement strand
TCTCCTTCTTGTTGCACTTCTCTTAAGAAATAAAGCTTGATGTCAAAATGCTTGGTTTTCCCATGAAATACTGGGTTGTTTGAAATTACAATGGCAGCTTGATTATCTACAAAAATCGTAGTGCTTCCCTTTTGCTCTATTTGTAAATCACACAAAATCTTTTTTAGCCATAAAACTTGATTTGCAGCTGCTGTTGTTGCTATGAATTCAGCTTTTGTAGTAGATTGTGCTACAATCTCTTGCTTCTTGGAACACCATGAGAAGAATCCTGAGCCTAGGTTGAAACAATACCCTGAGGTGCTTTTCATATCAACAACTGATCTAGTCCAATCACTATCAAAAAATCCACATAGCTTGAAGTTTTCACTTCTTTTATACTTAACTCCATAACTAACAGTACCTTTGACATACCTTAATATTCATTTTGCTGCAGTGAAATGCATTTCACTAGGACAATGCATGAATCGGGATAAGATCCTTACAGCAAATAGAATATCGGGCCTTATTGCTGTGAGGTACATCAGGCATCCAATCAAGCTCCTGTAAAATCCTTCTTCAACTTTATCAGCTCCATCTTCCTTAGTTAGCTTCTCTTTTTGATTCATTGGTGTGCTTATTGTCTTACATTCTTCTATCTAGAATTTCTTTAGAATTTCCTTTGCATATTTTTTCTGACAAATGAAAATACACAAACAAAAAACTGAATAGTATGGTGAACAAAATTTCTATTATTGCTTAAAGGATAGTGATAATATAAGAGAGATTTGCACTCATCATTGTTGAAGATGTTGAATGAACCTCCAAGAGCAAAGAAAAATGCTGCAATTAAGGAAAACCCCAATTGCAGCTGTAAACTAATATATAGCTATACTAGTGACGGAACTATCTTCACTGAAGCGTTTATCCAATTGAGCAACCATAATTGGTGCTTGGTCCAGTATTTAAATTAAATTAAAATACAATGGAAATGGAGACTTGAAAATTGTAAAGACGTGTTGTAATCATGTTTTTCGAAACATTATTGAAAATTTCTAAATTCACAATTTTTATTAGTAAATCTTATTTCATGAGTGAAAATTAGAATACTCAAATTTATAATTGTTAACTACCCAATAAAAGTTTGAAATTTTTAAGAGTAAAAACCACTAAATTTTACTATGAACTTTCCTTGACTTAATATTTTTGCACAAATAACCAAGTCATAGCAATGATTAGAAAGTAAACTATATGACTAGTATGTGTTAAACATATTAATATATTATATTTAAATATCATCATTTATATTAAATATAATAATATTTAATAATATTACAAATCAAATTACTTAATGTTAATAAATAAAATTATAAAATTTTTTCATGAATGGAATTACTTAATATCGAAAAATAAAAATATAAAACTTCTCATTTATTTATCATAGTTATACCTCAATAATTTTATTAAAAAGTGTAAATAAATTTTAATTTGCAAGTTTATTTTTATTTTATTAATATTTAATATTATATTAATTTATCATTTTTAATTAGTAATTGATAACATATTAATCGACAGAACAATATAGTTCTTCATTAATATTTTATTTTATTATGTAATAATATTGATAAATAGCATGATGGATTTCTCATATCTATTTACCATTATTTTATATAAGTAATTAATATATATAAGTTGGTTTTAGAAATTTAGTGAAGTGATTATCTTATTAATGTTATTAAATAATAAACTAAAATTTGATAAAATATTTAATTTATGTTAATATAAATGATAAATATATTATTATCTCGTAATCAAATATGATATATATATATATAAAACCTAAAATGGAAAGTCAAAGATAGTTTGAACAAAAATATATATATGTATATAGACACACACACACACACACACACACACACGCACACGCACACGCACACGCACACGCACACACATTGAGGAAAAATCCTCTTACTTCTCTCTAATTTTCCTTGGTCAAACTATCTTTGACTTTCCATTTTAGGTTAACTAACTCTTGTAATATTCCCTTGTATTCTTTGAACTTATGTTTCTTACCTTTTCTGGTATAAAAAAAGATCTACTTGCATCTTATCCTTATATTGTTCTAACACCAACTCCCCTAAGATCTATCCCTTCTTTTTACATGAATTTCCTAACCTCCCCAGCACTTCACAGCCTCCTAGTTCCCTACGACCTCTTGACCTCTCGCATTCTAAAACCCTGCAAGGAGAGCCTTACTTCGCTTCCTAACATACTTCCAGTGGAGAGCTTTTGTTTCTTGATGAATATACGACTGAAGTGAGAAGAATAGACATACCAAAATATGTATTAAGATGGAACTTAGAAAAGAACTACTACACATAATGAAAATAATGAGATTCAGGGAAAAAAGAGGCCTAACAGAGGCCAAAATCTCCTTATCATAAATTTGGAATTCATCCTTTCAACAACGTGCAAAATTTGAAAAGTAATAGGAATTGGTGGAGCTTCAAACTGCTTACTCTAATCCAAACACATCATTTCTCGAGCATCAAGAGACTATTTCTTCTTTAGATCATGTTCTTACATCTTAGCCTGAGAATGAAAGAGCTTTCAGTACTGTAAATAACCTGATTAACCCCTCAGATTATTTCCTTCAATCTTTCAAAAGAAGCTTCTCTTCTTATAGTTGAAGCTCTAGTGACCTGTGCTAAGTTTCCCCTAAAAATGACCTTTGACTCCAAAACTTTGTTAAACCAAGAAAAAGACACTTTTACCTTATTTAGGAGGTCCTTAAGAAGAAGAAGAACCACTTCCCTTTCAACCATCTTGATGTCTTTTTTGCCTTTTTCGAACCTAAGAGGTTTAAACAATCTCATTAAATAGTAAGCTCTTTTTTTTATATTTTTTTTCCCTTGAGAAGTCTTTTTTGCTTGATCTCTTGAAAAAAAAAACTTGCTTCCTTTAAAAATGACTTTGGTTTGTAAGTAGAAATTGATGACATCTTCCCAATCACAGCTATCACTACAATGAAAGGATAATACTAGCTTATGATCTATCTAGAATTACCGTTATTAATTCCTATTACATTAATCATTATGTATATGTTTTTTTCCTCTTTGTTCATAACTAAAGGCCCATTGACCTTACAATTATCTACTCTTACAACCTAGCTTCACAATGATAATTACTATAGAAGGATATCACAAAGTTAGTTACATCAATTCAGAACCCCTAGTTAGTTGCTAGGGATTTCAACTACATTCTTTTGTTAAATGAAGCAAATGACCTTTCTCTTAGAAAACTAAAGTTCACTGACTTTAGATAATATCTTTACTTAGTGGCATTGGAGGATCTCAGATTTATAAGCAACCACCATACTTGAAGCAACAAGTAGAAAAAACTTGATAAGGGATTAGTTAATGCATGGCATTTAATTTAATAAGATGGGCCTCTTATTTAAATTCTCAAAGCTTTTGGTTGTCCAATCAAATTCAATAGCTAGATCCATGAATTTGTTACAATAGACTTTTTCAATGTCCATGTGAATAGGGAGCCAATAGAGAGCTTCAAAGAAGCAAAGAGCCTAGGTAACGAGATCTCCTATCTTGTTATCTTTTCTTTATTTGCGTGGAGGCCCTATTACCAAGGAGAACATCAAATTAGCTGTTAACTTATAATACTATATCAAGTGTAAAGAACTTTAGCTCTTCAATTTAAATTTTATTGATGAAATTCTCCTATTTTATGGAGATAAAAGGGACTCATTCAAAATATTACTCAACTCTTTTAATACATTCCAATCAATCTTATGACTGAGCATCAATAAAAGGAAGAGCAACTTCTTTTTCTTAGTAGGGATAGACAATCTTGAATCTTTGTTCCCACCGTATTTCAATTGGCCAAATAACTTTTCAAATACTTATTGGTTGTTATATTAGCCTTAGGGCTCTAAAAATTTGTCCTTTTTAGCTTATAGGTGTATTAGTGTACATATTTCTTCTTCCTCATAAACTAATAAGGACATTATGAGATTACTTAAGAATTAGTAGTGGAATGGAAGTTTGAAAATCAACAACAAAGCCAAACTTAAATAGATGGAGATGTGTAAACCGAAAAAACCAAGGCATGTTAGTGCTAAAAGCTTTGAGATATATCAATAAAATGCTCCTTGCTAAGAGATCTTACAAGCCCTTTATTGCTTATGGATCATTTTAGGTTAAGTGAATCCATTCCTACTTTCTTAAAGGCAAGAGCTTTTTGATAATCACTTTAAAACCCTATTTTGTTTGGACAATGATTCAAATGTTGAAGCTGAGGGAAACTTTAGCTCCTTATATTCTCCATATCATAGGGAATGGATAATGCATATGGGTTTACTATGATGCTTAGCACCCTCTTGGTGCCCTTTATACAACCACACAAGTAGCTAACCTGATGCATCGAATTCCAGTAAGGTCCAAAGCTAGAAAATACATTTTAGGTAATTGCAAGGTGATTCCACCTTGCTTTAGAGGCTTAAATTGTCCAATCTTTAGTAACTGATTACATTGTTTTACCATAACTGCACCGTTATTACTATTTCTAGCACAGATAAGTACATGTCGTTGTCACAAGGACTAGAATTACTAGTACTAACTGTCTGTCTATTGTCTTAATGAATTATGGAAATGAAGATTGATCAAATTCAAAATTAAAACAATAAATTGAAATAAACCAACACATTTGATTAATTAGAATGATGATTAAACTAAGAAACAAGTAATGAAGATAATAATACCTAAAATTCAGATCCTCCAAGACTTCATATGCAATTAATACTTCACACATTAATTGAATCTAGACTTCAATTGACCATGAAATTCCTCACTTATACTAATATATTTCTTAAGATTATTAATAACCAAGACTAATGATTAATTTGTTTTATACTGTAAATATGTAGATCAGCTATAGCTTGCATTGGCGAGTACAAGTCAATCCTATAAAGACTAGAATTACTATTTTCAATCGTCTTTCTATAATGTAATCTAACGAATTATGGCAACAGAGATTAATCAAATTCAAAATTGAAATAATAAATTGAAATAAATCGACACAATTAATTAATTAGAATAAAGATTAAACTAAAAAGTAGTAACGTGATAAAAACAAACACACGCAAGAGGAGGGTGAATTGTGTGTGACTTAAAATTTTTTTCACAAACTACTTTTAATTCGGATAAAGACAGGTGCCTACAAAAAATTAAAAAAAATAGGAGCCTATCAGACGATAATAGCTTATTAAATTCAATTCTTTGGTAAGTTTTTGAGCCTAAGAGCAAAATGCATAAATTTTCAAGCTTTTTTATTCTTTCATATGTGTTATCATGCATAGTTGAATAATTATAGACTTACTTTTGTTATGCATATTGAGACCACATATGTTAAACTAAAAGCATTGAATTGATAAAGACAATTAGATTCAATAATTGTTTTGCCTATTTTTTAATAATTATCCTACCATATTTTATCCCATAGGAGCAACCAATTATGAACCTCAACCTTTTTCATTGATTATAACATCATTATTAGCCTTTACCTTTTTTTGAAGCCTTTTTATTAATTCGAACCTTAAAAGTATTTGCAATTACCTGATTGCTTGAAATTTGAATTTTTGAAAAGGTCCAATATTTCTTTAATTGTGGTATATGAAAAAAATTGTTTCGAGCATAAAAAAAATAAAAAAGAAGTGTTTGAATTATGGTACCAATGAATTCATGTTATGAAGGACTTATATTGTGAAAGACTAAGTTTCTTCTAATCTTGTATGTTGTAAATTTCTGTCAATATGAGCAACCCTTTGATTATCACAATCATACCTTACCTAAGCCTCATTAAAACCTTATAAAGACCTTTTGATTTCTGTTTTTAATTTACTTATAAGTGGTGGAAATATGATAATATTGCAGACTTATGCTCAAGAGTTCTACTATCTATTGATTTGAGAGTTCTTATACTTTTCACCCTAAATACTTGAGTGTATTGAGTGAAATCTTGGAGAGGGTATAAATATTTGTTCTTTTGATTTCAAAAATATTATTGATGTGATTATTATTGATATTAACTTATGAAGTTATTTTTAGGACAACTTGATTCCAATTATATGTTAATTTGATTAATATGACATAATGATTTAGAGTATGGATGCATAGGTAGAGGTTAATAAGGAATAGATGTTTATAAGATTAATGATTTAGATTGTGATTTGCTTAATGACAACCAAAATCTTAAGTGTGTGGATGTTTGATAAATGCTCATTTGACTATCATAATTATACACCTACATTTAATGAGTTTTGCTTGATATTTTGTAGTTTTATAGTAATTTTTGTACTTAATTCGCTTCAAGTGCATATATAGGTAATAATTGCCTTCTTTGACTAAAAGGAGAAGAATGAAGATGAAATTGTAATATGGAACGAAGATTTGAAGCTTATGGTTGTGTATAGTTACTGTATAAGTCTCTGTAAGCGTGTGAAAATTGAAGAATTTTGGATCTAGTCGTGTGAAGTTACACACCTATGTATGTTGATATACACAACCATGAATGTTGCCAGTGTAAGTCCCTATGGCTATGTGAAATTGTAAATTTAGGTGTTTTTGGAGATACATGGTCACTCACACCCCATGTATATCAACCGTGTATAACCTAAAAATCCTAGTTTTTATTATAAAAGGATGTAAGTAGAGGCAAAACAAGGAGAGACAAGTTTTAAAGAAATTTTAAGTCATAAATAGCATAGAAAGGCAACAGTTCTAATCAAAGGACAAGAAAAATAGGAAGATAGCATCAATAGATCTAATAGATAGATTCATCCAATCCAAACTTGTAAGAAGATTCATTAGAAGAAAAGGGGAGATTTAAAATTATGATTTCTTTGTTGTCTAGTTTTTCTTCTGCATATCTTTTACTGATTTCGTTTTCTATGGATAGGAACTAAACTTGTTTAGTTTCTAGGTGTGATAATAATATGATTTGATCTTTTATCTAATGCAATTTTATTGATTGATTTATTGCAATTCAATTATGCATTTCATTCTTGTTATAATAAATCCAGAATATTAGAGTGTGATATGATTTCATATGCTTGAGATTAATAAATCCTCTTCTATGAATAGATTTACCATAATTGGAATGAGTTACATGTAAACCTTGAGATAAGCCGACATAAATCTTCTAGATTAGGGTCAAAGCTAATAACGAAATTTACACATTCCTAAGGATCTAAATAGAAAGATTTCTGTTAATCAACAGATGGATTAGTAGTCAAAAATCTTAAGAAAGATATTAATATAATATATGAATTTTCATAGTCTAACAAATAATAACATAATTGCATGATAAAAAGGTTAATAATTAAGGATTCTAAAGGGAAATTCATTACTTAGACACTATTATTTGATATTGATTCTTCTTAGTATTTTCTTTGTTCTGCATTTAGTAATGTTCTAATTCTTAGTTTTTTTTATTTAGTTCAATTTTTAATTAAATCCACATTCTGATTCATAGGTTAGATGATAGAAAAAGGGTAATTATTAGTACTTATAGTCTTCATGGAATCAAACCGTACTTGCCTATGCTAGCTACAACTACGCTGTGCACTTACGATATTTGTAATATTCATAAAAGCATATCAATCAGTCCCCAATGTACATAATAGACGCACAGGAAAATAAAGAATCAATGAAAACACAAAAAATGAGAAAAGAATATTTTGGCACTTCCTTGAATAATAATTAAAAATTCTAAACTTAGTTAAGATTTTATCTAGTATTATGTCCAGTCATATGCATAAAAGAGAAAGAAAAGGTGGTAAAAGTGCAAAAGAAAATAATAAACAATAATAATAATGACATTGCAATAATAAAGTTTAGCAAAGTTAAGACTATGTTAACTATTAAAAAATAAAATAAATATTATAAAATAATAAATAATAAATAATAAAGATGAAAATAAAAGAAAAAAAACCCTAAGAGAACATCTTAAGCTGGCTCAGTAGTTGTTAGTATGTCCGTGAGTCTAGTATGTTAGTCACATGGAGGACCATTGAATCTTGAAGCATCATATGGTTGTAGAGTCGAAGACAACATCACTGCTCTGTGTGGCGAAGGTGGTAAAAAAACCCCAACGTGTTTAGCTATTTGCATCATAACCTCCTCCATCCATTTGTTATAGGCCTTTAGTCTCACCACCCTCTCCGTCAGGTCTTGCCAGTTCACTCAAATTGTGTGTTAGACTCTCTGGATCTTCCCTTTATACTTCTCTAATAGCTCAATCTTTAGTTGGTATTGGTGTACAAGTGGTGTTGACATCCTAGGCAATCCTACACTATGTAATAAATCACAATCCTTTTGTGCTTCTGCTCCTCTCATTTGAGGCAGTGGTGAGTCCCTGTCCTTATAGCTGCTCTTGTCTATTGGGTGGTCCAGGCCTCAGCTCTTACTAATCAATAAATGTCTTTTGTTAGTCCTTGTCTCTTGCACACAATGTACATATTCTTCATTACATTCAAGTTGAGGGCAATCATATTGCCAAGCATCGTTGTTGATGGTAGTCGACTAAAGATCTCATGCTCCTTGCCAGTTGTGCCATGTAGGGTTTTATACATATCATCCCTATCATCCTTTTCCAGTTGTGTCATATAGGCTCGTTGACTTACATAGTCAGTTATACAATCAGTATATGTCAATGTAAACATTTAAATTATGACACGGACATATAACTCTTAACACCATTGTGTGAAAATTTTTAAAAATTTCAAGGATGTAAATGACAGTGTTCAGTGACCATGTAACTCATTGGAATTGTTTAAAACATAAAGAAGTGTGATTTTTATGTACACTTAAATATTCTTAAAAACTTCAAAAATTATAATCAAATAACACACACCATAAATACAAAAAATATGCAAAATAATAAGGATGCTTAATAACTTGACACAAAACACACTAAAAATCAATGAAATCCTAATTAATCAATCAAATTAATGAAAACTATCTTAATTCTTAGGTTGCCTCTTAAGTAGCGCTTATTTAATATACTTAGTTGGATGTACCTATAAATAATCTAACATGACTTTGTTAGATTAATCTCCTCTATACAATGGTTCTTCACTTTGAAGTTACGTTTATGAGGATGACTTACCTCAATTATATTGTACAGAAATACCTTCTCCATAATAAATTATATCATCTTGATTTAAGCTTACCTCGTAACAATATTTGGTAGGACTTGTATACAATAACTTGATCTCCCTCTTGAATTCGTTGGATTGCTTGATCCTCAAGTCATGATATTTCTTCATCCTCTCTTTGTAAATTTTAGAGTTTTTGTAGGTCATTAATCACCATTATTCCAATTTGTTAACTTGCAATTTCCTCTTCTCACCTGTAAGTTAAAGATAAAAATTCATAACCTTAATGGCCTAATATGCCTTATTTTAACTCCATAAGTGAACGACATGTTTTCCCAAGGTCAAGCCTATAAGGTGTAGGGTCAATTGATGTTTTATACACAGTCTTAAAAGCCTATAAAGCATCATCTAACTTAATTTAACAATCTTTCCCTTGGTGCTTTATAGTCTATTCTAGAATTCTGTTTAAGTTCCTATTAGCTACTCTAACTTAGCCATTAGTTTAAGGGTGATATAGGGAGGTAATTTTATATCTGATTCCATACTTTTTAAGTATCTTTTTGAATTTCTCATAAGAAAAAAGTGTGCCCCTATCACCCATTTAGAAATATAGTTAATAGCCACTAGGATGTATTTATTACCAATCAAAGCTAGGAATAGACCATATGAAATCAATGGCTCAAATATCAAATACCTCGTAAATAAGAATGAAATCTTAAGGTATCTCATCTTAGCAAGAGATATTATTGATCATTAGAATCTATCAAATAAAGCTACATACCTTTAGGCATCCTGAAAAATTAAAGGTCAATAAAAACTTGACTCAAGATTTTTTTTGAGTCATCCTATTCATACTATGATGCCTTCCATCAGCTCTAGTCTAACAATGTCTTAGGAACTTCCACCTCTTAAAGTATGGTGCACATATTCTTGTTATTTGGTCTCCATAAAAATGAAACAAATACGAATATTCCTAAAAATATTCCTTCAAATTATTAAATAATTTCTTCTTTTGTTAATGGAAAAGAATCTTTGATAAGATCTTAGCCACTAAATAATTTTCAATATCTACAAACTAAAGGGTTTTGGAATCATTTACTACCTCTAAATTATAAAGGAACTCTTTTGCGAATGAATCATTAATGTCCTCTTTATTCTGCTCCTCCAAATTCGGGTTTTTAAGGCAAGATAAATATTTAATTGCCAAGTTTTCAACTCCTTTCTTATTTTTAATCTCTAAAGCAAATTCCTGCAATAACAAAATCCATCTAAGTAAAATATTCTTAGCATCCAACTTATTCTGCAACTATCTTAATACAAAGTGATCAGTGTAAAGAATAAGTTTAGAAAAGACTAATAATGTAAATTTATCAAACACAAAAGCCACTACTAGCAATTCTTTCTTTGTCATAGTATAATTCTCCTATGCATCTACCAAATTCTTGTTAAGTAGTAAATTAGTTGAAAATGATTATCCTTTCATTGTAGAAGTATTGCGCCTATTGTAAAATCACTTACATCATATATTAGCCTAAAAGGTAAATTCCAATTTAGTGCACCATGGTTGTGATATTCGTTAGCCTTTCCTTAAAAATGTTAAGGGCTTCTAAACACTTTTATCTAAAGTAAAAGGTGTTTTTTTTCTATTTAATAACTTGGTTAAAGGCCCAAAGATTTTAGAGAAATCCTTAATAAACCTTTTGTAAAAGCCTATATGCTTTAAAAAACTTTCAACAACCTTAACTGAAGTAAGGGTGGTAGTTTCTTTATAGTTTCAGTTTTAGCTTTATCTACCTCAATACCCCTATAAAGATTTTATGGCTTAAAATTATGCTCCCTTATACCGTAAAATGACATTTTTCTCAATTTGGCACTAGGGTTGTCTCCTCACACCTCTTTAATGCTATTTCTAAATAATGGAGGCATAAATCAAAATAATTGCCAAAAATAAAAAAATCATCCATGAATACCTCCATTATATCCTTGATTAGGTCATTAAATATGGCCATCACGCATCTCTAAAATGTAGTAGGTGCATTACACACCCAATGGGCATCATCCTATAAGTGAACGTACCATAAAGACGTGAACATTGTTTTGTCTAATCTTTTAAGGAAATAGGAATCTAGAAGTAGTTAGAAAGTATATCAAAGAAACAATGGTACATATGTCTAACTAGTCACTCCTACATTTGGTTTATAAAAGCCAAAGGAAAGTGGTCTTTCCAGTTAATATCATTTAGCTTCCTATAATTGATGCACACTCTTCAACCAGTGATAGTTCTTATAGGATTCGGTTTATTCTTTTCATTAGGTAACATCATTATTTCTCCCTTCTTTGGTATAACCTACACAAGACTTATCAAAGAATTATCAGAAATAGGGTAAATCATACCATCATCTAGGAGTTTAATTATCTTTAGCATTACCACTTCCTTCATGCCTAATTTAAAGTGGCTCTTTTGTTCATTCATAATAAAAAGGAAATTTCTTCAAATTTGAGTAATTGATTCACCTTCCTTTGGGGTTATACAACAGGCCTGAATTCCTCCTCCAACGAAATCTTGTGAGTGAGAAAGGAAGGTCTGATTCCTCTAATTTCAGAAACTTTTCATGCAATGAACCTATTATGGGAAGTTTTGCAAATTTTCCTTTTGATTTGCCTTTAGAATAATTATGGGAAGTTTTGAATTACTATAAAGGAATGCGTATTCTAGGACATTAGGTAGCTTTCTTAATTGCAACTATAGCAAGTTTTTGGTGGAGGGTTTAATCTCTTCTCTTTACTTCCACTGATCTCTTTAAACTCTTTCTTGCTACATAAGTTTATTAACTGCTAATCTTTTCTTTATGGGGTAGTCCCCACCTTCCTCCTCACCTTGAATAATAAATAGCTCTAGCACCTCTTTAGAAACAAAATCCTGCACAATATCTGAAGTTGCAAAATGACTTATATCAATAAAATAACAAGAATGATCATAATCTCACCATATCCAACTCCCCCAACAACCTTTTGTTAGATAGCAACTCCTTTAAGAATTTTATATGCTTTGGCATCTTTGAAAAATCCTTAAAAAATTTAAGTTAATGTGAAGTTGCTTAAAAATTCAAGGAATTTACCAAAATACTACTTTCAAATTTTTTTTACCAAACTGCTTATCCAAGCAATTTTTGTTCAACTTAACAGGGTATAGGACAGTAGGTAAGAATTCTTTGACTTTTAGAGGCTACGTCTTTAGCTTTCTCTTGGCTATTTTTGTCCTTCTCCTTCTCACCTTGGATATTGTTATCAGCTTGCACATCCTTTCCACTATTAAGGGTGACTGCCTTCTTATGTTCTTTGGGATTTGTCTTAGTGTTATTAGGTAAACCACCTCATTTTCTTTTGAAAACTAGCTTTTAAAGCTAACCAATCTAATTTTCCAAGTTACGTGTAGAAGCCTTTTAATTTCTTAATAATTTTTCTATAGTTGAAATATTTCCTCTGAAGTCCAAAGAAATCTGGTTATGAGGTCTTCCAAACTTGGCTTCTTTTCTTGATGTCAGTGTTGCTAAAATCCTAGTAGAAGGTGGTTCCTTGTTTGTCTTTGATTTTTCCAAGAGAAATTTAGGTTATTCCTCCATCCTAGATTATATGTATTTTTTTAGGGATTATTTTGAGGTTGAGGATAATTCCTTATATATTCCACATACTCGGGCTTTACATCATCTGTAATGCTTGATATTCTTGAAGTAGATGTCCTAGCCTACACGCCTCATATTGCATCACTTAGAATAACTTTAGATAGTTAATCCATCTAATTTCTTGCTCAAAGCTTTAACCTAGCCTGCCAGCACTGTAACCATATTTATGTCATATACTCTTGATGGTTTCCTAAGCTTTGTTTAATGTCTTATTATTTAGTGTTCCTTTAGCTACTTCATCAATCATCTTTTGAGTTATTTAGCCAAGCTTATTGTATATGGTTTGAATTTGCATCCATGATGGAAATCGAGAGCACTTCCTTAACATCTCCTTGAATCTCTCCCATGTTTTTAATATAAAAAGAGGTGTTGTTCTTTAGTTTGGTAGTCTTAGCTAGTGGGAAGTACTTTAGAAGAAAATTCTCTACCACTTGGTTCCATCTAGCGATGGCTCCCTTTGTAAAGAATCTAGCCATTGCTTTACCTAATTCCTCAATGAAAAATGGAAATAAAATTAGTGTCATTGCATCATTAATGGCACCATTAACCTTGAATATGTCAAAAATATCTAGAAAACTGGCAATGTGTTTACTAGGGTCCTCATTTCGAAGCCCATCAAACTAGACATGCTGTTGTACCATTTGAATATCAAAAATTTAATCTCAAAGTTGCTGGTGGTGATAATAATGTTGGACTTTGTCCCTGTCAAGTTTGACTTCACATAGTTAAACATGGTCCTTGATTAGTCCGTCATAGTTTGTGATCCTTTAGTCTCAATCTGGCCTTTCAAGTCTTCTATATATCCATTAACTTGACTCTCTTAATAAGGTCCTTCAAAGATTTCTATGAGCCATCCTCTTAATTTCTAAATATTTGTTAACTAAGTGCAATGGATTTCCTTAAGTCATAAACTCACCTAAACAACTATAGAAATGAAAAAAACCAAAGATTTAATAAAATATGTCAAAAAATTAAAAGTAAAAAGTAAAAACTAATAAAATGAGAAAAAATGTCTAGATTAACAAAAATTGGGTCTTCCTAATATTCTAGTCTCTAACAATGGCACAAAAACTTACTGTAGGTTTGATCTCTACTTTATAGATCTCATAGGCAAGTCAACCTATTAAACTATACTATAGTGTTGGTGAATATCAAGTGTCGATCCTATAGAGACTACTAGTACTAGTAATAACCTCTTTTCTATTATCTATCCTACAAATAGGATGATGATTTAACTAAAACTAAATTAGATTGAAGTTTAACAAATAGTAAACTAGAACATATATAACACTAAGATTAATCGATATGAATAACTAGTACCTAAGTAATGAATCCTCCTAAGATTTCATAAGTATTAGCAATTTATCATGCAATTCAACTTATAATCATTAGATTGTAGAAATTTATATCTTATGTTAATATATTTCTCAATTCTATTAATAACTAATCCTTAGTTGATGAACTAAAACATCTAGTTAAAACACCTTAGATTGTATTACCTAATTAATGAATTTCACTATTAGTTTTGATCCTAATATAGAGGATTTATGTTGATGAATCTCTAGATTTGCATGCAACTCCTTTCACTTATGGTAGATCTATTCACGCAAAATGATTTGTCAATCTCAATTATATGAAATCAAACATTGGACTAATCTCTTGGATATATTACATCAAGACTTAAAACTCATAATTAAGTTACAACAAATTTATCAATCAAATTGAATTAAATAAAAAAACAAATCAAAATGTTCATCTCAACTTACAATTCGCTGTACCTTGGCACTAAATAAACTTAACTCATAAACGTAGAGACAAAACAAAAATCAAAGGTTGAGAAGAATAATTCAAAAGAAAGAATCCTTAAGCGCGCGTGTGTGTGTATATATATATATATATATATATATATAACTTCGATAAAAGGTTGTTCTATATTGAATCTCTGAAGTAATTTGTATGTTTTCCACCATCCTATGTTTATAATTATGTCAAGCTCAAGGCCAAGCTCAAATTATTGCTGCTATGTCTCCTCTTCATAATTGCCTTTTATAGTGCAAAATTAAGATTTTTTTAATAGACATAGTCAGTCATATAGTCATGTGAGTGGCCTTATACCTCAAAAACACTTCAAACTCTCAGATATACACATTCCCAAGAGCTTACACGTGTATGAGATATAGTCATATGCATTACTTACACAAGCATACCCATCTTCACATAGGCAAAATAACATTTTTGAAGCTACATACATTCACAGTGACTTACACGATTCTTGGCTCGATTGTATATATTACTTACACAAGTATGTCTCTCTAAAATGGCTACAATTCTTCCATTCTTATCTTAATTTCTCCTGTATTTCTCTCATTTTGACCCATGAAAGCAATTGAGATATAGAAACACCCTAAAAATAAATATTAAAAAAATCATAAAACCCCCAAATAACAAGCAAAACACACTAAATATGTGTATACAAACATAGTCTATTAAATGTTTATCAAACATCTTTACTTATAATTGTGCACCCTACCAATTAAAGATGTTTCTCATTACTTTTAATGCTTTTATCATAATTTAATGCATCGTTTATCACCTTAATATTTTGTCCATCAATGTTACAACCAAAACCATTCGTATGTATGGTGCCCACAGAGAATAAATTCATCTTGAAATCTAGTATACGTCAAATGTCAAACAGTATCTTAACAAATCAAACAACTAGATTCTTACCTATCACTCTCAAACAAATTTGTAAACTTTATCATCTTCCTATTAAATAATGCCAAAGTTTCTTGATGTAATATAGACCAACCCTTGTTTGATGTCATGTTATGTCATGTGATGTGAACATCTTATATCCACAATCCTTGAATTATAAAGTTAACTAGCTACCCCTACTCTACACTAAATTAATAGATCTTAATGAATCATTAGCATCTTTTCGTCATCATGTCTTTTCTTGTTTAGATAGTCCTTTTGATATATTTAGTTTTCTTGCACTTTTAGAATCAAACTATCTTTTTATGTACCCTTAAATTTATATCTAGAAATGCTTCTAGATGAGTCATCCTTACTATGCTTTCTCCCACAATCTTGGATTCCTTTGACATATAACCCTTCATTTTAAAGTTTTCACTTGTGCTTAGTCTCTATCGATTATGTATCAGATGTTGTCTTTCATACCAACAATCTCTTTACCCAACATAGGCATGGTCACGAAATGTTAGTAGGATAAAGGTAATAAGATGGAGGTAGAGTGTAAAATAAAACCATTACTTTCGTTCTATGTCCTCATCTAAGATAGTCACATCAATCCTCAGCAGATTATTGAATTTTTTGTTTAATACATTGATAGGTTGCTCTAAATATGTTCCCTCATACATTTTTAGCATGTATTAGTTTTTGCTACATGTATAACTTGTTTAAGAGAGACTTCGACATGCAACTCTCCAACTTCTTTTATAACTTCATAAGAGATGCAATTTCCATGATGCAGTACATGGCCTCATTTGTCAGTCAAAGTTGTATAGTTTTAGTTATTCATGTTTGTAACTCTTTTCAGTTGAACGCATCCATATATTCCAACTTATTCTCACACAACCCCTTTAACATACCTTGTTATGCAAACAAATCATTCACTCGTTATTGTGTCAATCTAAAATTCCTAGTTTTACTAAACTTATCCACTTTACAACTGAAATCATTGTTGCCTCAACTATGTCTTGATATCACTTGTTGAAAAACAAGGTATAGCAAGAATATTAGTTGCATAAAAGGAAAAACAAGAATATAAGAAGTTTTTAAGTTTATCCAATTAAGTACTTTATATCCTCATGGTATGGATGTTTATAAACTCTATTTGTTACAATCCTAGGTAACTTGTTTTTCACCACTCACCGCTCAATCTAACATAAACATGATTATAATAAGTCTTAGAAATCTACCAAAAACATACTTTAGATAAGATTACTCGTTATGGACATAGTCTAGGACATGTTTGTTGTCTCACTACTTCTTTGTAAACAATGAAACGGAATCAAACACGCACATATTTCAAGCTGTGAATTTCACAATTTCTCTTCATGCATGAACACATGTTTAGACACGTTTTTCATGTTACATCTTTCTTTGGAAAAGTTTCCACCGCACTATTATGCTCATCATCTGGTCTATATTTTTTCTTTATATTTTAAAGAAAAATAAGTCTTAATATGTGACTCATGTGTCAGACTGTATATTATACAATATTTACTTAAAAATCTCTAATGAACGCAAACTTTAATATTATGCACTTTTATTTTGAATCGTATATAAATTAAAATTTTTATGTATCATAGTTTGTTTATTAAAGGATCACGTCACCACTCTCTGAACGTGTTTTGTGATAAGTGATGAGGACAGTGACATTGATTTTAATTTAAAAACTATGTCTAAAGTTATTTGTGGCTATTATTTATTTGTTTGGCATCAATTGTTGGCTAGTGGTCAGCTAAAAAATTATTGGTCTACTTTTGCTAAATGACATTTGTGAGTTACGTGACCTTCATTATTTAGCTAGCCAATGAAATGATTTGGAGTGGAAAGCCTTACTCAAAGTTGACCTATTCGTAGCAAGGACACTTCTATACTCTCTTGAACAATCATTTATGCTGACATTACAAGAAATGAGTTGTCAATGTCAATCCAACACCCATCCTCTACTTTTTTTTGCATCGACATTTTAAAGACGTTACTTGAGTTCAGCTTCAAACAATCAATCAAATATCCGAACAAATAGTAATATTTATGACTTAAATCAAACATAAATAAAGTATTTTAAATATTCTCCATTAAAAATTATTATGAATGTTTTAACAGGATCGACATAAGACATGCCTTACTAAATGGACATCTTCATTTTTTTTCAATTTCTATTTTTAAGTTGAAAAAGTATTTTAAACTCATAAACACACTTAGGTAACCTATCATATATAATGTTCAAATTAATAGTATACATTCATGTTTTCTTAAGTCTATTTCCACTGAGTATGGTTTAAAATTTAAATAAAGCCTTACCCAATTATACACTTGCATTTTCGTTGAGCAGGAAAGAGAGAGAGAGAGAGAGAGAGAGAGAGAGGGGTAATTCCACCACTGCCAGAATCTGGATTTCCATTATCATCTTGGCTTTCTCAGGTCACTCTCTGTTCTCTATTTCTCTTTGCATTTGGATATTCTCTTGTTTTATTAAAGTTTTATTTTTTATTTTATTTGTAAAAAAAAAGAGCAAAGGAGGAACATTTAGCTGACTATGTTAGATTGGAAAATTGCCCAGTTTGATTGGTGTTGTAAATTAGTGGAAGAACGTTGGTTTATGATTGCTTCTATGTTTGTAGTCACTGGTTGGGTTTGAAGTTAGCTTTTTAGATCTTAAATGCATTATTATATGTTATCATCTGTATCCGTTAGATTAGTTTCAAGTCTTTAGTTGGTCAGTCAACTTTACTATTTTCAGTCAATCTCTTAATTTTGCGTCATTTCTTGTTGTTTGGTTACTTGTCGTTTTAAATTCTTATATGATTGCTTTTCTTCTTTCTTTGATATTCTAACCAAAATTTGCTTACCCTTATAATAATTACATTTTCTTTTTAGATGCTCTTTCTCCTAGATCATAAGTATGTTTAATTCTACGTTGTAAGGATCTATTTTTCAAGAGCAGAAGTGAATGATTTTGTTTTGTACTTGAGCATAAAGTAATTGTATTACTCGATAAATGAAAACCCATTTTAGGTTATGATTCATTGGAATTTTTTTTAAAGCTTTATAATTCTTTAAAAAGAGAAATCAAAATGGACAAAAGTTTACAAGCTTTCAAGTTATATATCTAGCCTGAAGAGAAGTAAAAAGATTACCGGCTTTGATGACTGTGTCAAAATTTTCTAAATACCATTATTACTTGTGTTAATTTCATTCAACTAAAATATTTTCTTTGGAAACACTTTTTAATCGACTTTGTTGTTTTAGCATTAGATGTTGTGAGTGCGGTAGTGCTAAGAGTTATTAAGAGTCACTTTATATTTTTTATTTCTTGTACTCTTCCAATTGCTATGGCTTGTTTTTTATGGTTGTAGATTTCTAGGTTTCTTCTGGTTATGGGAAATTTAGATAGATCTCTTATTTGTATTTTGAATTACACATATGATTAATGTACTAATTGATCTAACATTAGTGCTGTCTTGTTTTAATTTATCAGTGTATTAACCTTTTTATTATAATTTTCCTATTTGATTATCATAAAAAATACATAAAATAAAAGTTGACTCTTATGTTTTAGTTTGGATCAAAAAAATAGCAAACTATTAAGCTTGGTTTAGCTTGAAATAGGCTTTCATTTATTGGGCACAAGAAGAACAAGGTTACGTACTTCTAGACCTCTTCAGATCGTGCATCTTAGCAAGATTCCTACTGGAACATTATTTTTGTTGTTGTTATTAGGGAAAAGAGATCAAGGAAGGAAGAAGAAAAGAAATATGCAACAATGAGGGTTGCTCAAAGAATAATTACCTATAAAAAGCCCTAGAGCTCATAAACCAATGAGACGAAATATAAGAGAAAATACTTTGTCTTTCTTTCCATTAATTGTGAATTACATGGTAATATACATCTTAGTATAGGATACAAAAAATAGGAAATTGAAACTACTAGGAAACTAGCTAGTCAAAATAGAAAACAATCTACTAAGATCTCATAATTTTGGAATTTCAAAATAAATCTCCTAAAACTGTATACAGTAGTATGCAACTCGATAACTACTTTTAAGTTATTATTTGGTTTTTGAAAAATTGTATATGCTATATAGAACAATTTGCCAATTTGGATTTATGAGTTACTATAGATTATTTAGGGATAGAAATATAGAATGGAAAAAAGAATTAGGAGACAGAGGGCTTCCAATTTGGTAAAAATCTTGATCTTCCTAGTGATATATGAGACAAACATCATTATTATTTCCTTGCTTTAAGCTCTACAATAACTTTGGCTATTTTTTCTTCCTTTAGCCTTATTTCAATGACATTTTATTTTGATTACTTTTGGCCGTTATGAAATTCCAAAGAAAAGAAAAAATCACTGAAATAAGAGACATGAGAGGTTAAAGGAACTTAGAGTGAGTTGCTTTATCTTGAGCATGTTCATCTTGTAAAAGCTGTAAAAGGAAATAAGGAACAAATTAAGTAATGATAAAGCTGAAAAACAACTTTGGTGCTTCTAATGTAAACATGTCAATTACATAATGTTTTGTAAAATCAAAACTTATAAGTGGATATTTTAGAAATGTTATGGAGTGAAGAGGATTCTGTGTTAACAGCTAAAGACAAAGTGTTCACTTATAGGATAATTTGAGACACTAGGTTTTCCAAAAGATTAAACTCCTGAAAAATTGTATGATAGAAAAACTGAGGTATTTTGTTTATCATTCCACTAATTCCTTTTTTAACCTTTGCGCATTTGTCTTTTAACAGTGAAATTGACTAGCCACTTCGTTAATGAAGTTAAATCTGGTTGTTATACTATATTTGCAAGTAATCAATTTTAGATGGACATAATACATGCCTAAACTTTTCAGACTTTTTAAGTCCTTATAAGTGACTTGCATAGAAGAATTTTCACTTTGTACAATTACTTTCTATGTTCTCTTGGTAAGATTGCAAGTGTAACTGTGACATCATGACCATTTGGCAATCTTTATTCTATCAACTGACTTATGTATGTTTAAATAATAGAAAATTCGGGACTATAGCTGCAAATCAGCCATTGTATTTTTGTTTCAATCTTTAGTAAAATAAGTCCTATTGTTCAATTAGAATGGAGAATGGAAATTACTGTAACCTTAGAGTTGAAAACACTGACTCTATGGGTGCATTGATAGTTCTCGAGGGCTTGGACAGTAGTGGGAAGTCATCTCATTCTAAAATATTGCTTTCTTACTTGGACTCCTTGGGCCATGCGGCTAAATTATGGTAGTTCCCTGATAGAACCACATGTGTTGGATAGATGATATCTGTTTATCTTTCAAATAAGTCATAGCTGGATGATCACACGATCCATCTCCTATTTAGTGAAAATAAATGGCAGACAAGGTATGATTAGTTGCTTTTGATTTCATTTTGCTTTTTTTTTTGGGATGTTATGTAAACACATAGGTCATCTCTATAAACCAATGTCTTCAAAACTGGACAAGCTTAAAAAACCACTAACTCTACTTAGTTAGCCTTCGATTGTTAAATATAATCCTTTGAAAGAAGATATTACTATACTTGTACATATGAGACGATGTGATAGGAAGAATAGCAAAGCAGTAGGATAATAATGCATATTTAAATTATGCTCTGGTGTGATTTGAAGTAAATCACTTGTTAATATAGAAATAACGTATAACATGAAAAATACACAAGAAGGGGGGTTAAATTTTGTTAAATCGTCTAAGATATGAATCTTTAAAATCTTCTTGATTTTCTTGACAAATTTAGACAATTACAAGATTAAACAATGCACTTAATTTGATGAGTAATGCAATAGCTGAAATTAGTATCTATTCTTTTGACAACAAGAAAATTAAAAAGGTAAGAGTTAGAGAATATGACACCACGATTTATACTGGTTCACCCTTAACCTTGTGCTACGTCCAATCCTCAGAGTTCGTCTGAGATTTCACTATCTCCTTCAAAGTTAACAATATTATTTCTACACTTGCAGAGCCTCTTCAGATGTCTTTCACAAAGTATTCTTTATCTACTTCCTTAGCTTTTTCAGGCTCTAGCCTTTCTTTCACTCAAAAAGATATTGTTTGAGCTTCCACACTCACGTTACAGATGTATTTGCTTCCTTCTTTCTTTCTTTTCTCTCAAAACCTTTTTCACAGCATAAGCATTTGAGCACAGAATTTCTCTAAATATTTTTGTACATTCAAAATTCTTATTGAAGTCTACAACTATAACTAATATTTATAACCTAAATCTCCAACGGTCTTCTTGAGAAATCTACTTATAGAGTCTTCTAAAGTCTGTTATTAGTTGAGTCCTATAACCAACTCCAACTAACTGACATTCTAGCCCATTCTTCAATTACATTGACTTGTTTAGATTCGTATGTCTTATACTTGATCACTTCGTCTGATCTGTCTTAAACGCTTCGTCTTATTCAACTTTTACTTAAGTATCGTCTTGATTTGATGATTTGTGCCACTTATATTTATCTGTGCATTAAACAAATTCATTAAAACAGTTCACACACTTCTCTTATGATTATTTGAATTTCATCAAAATCAATAGAAGAAGTGAAGTCTTCTTGACTTAACAATCTCCTCTTTTTTTATGATAACAAATAATCATAATAATAGAAGATAAAAATAATATTAAGATGAATAAATTATTACCCAGAAATTTTCTAATTCTTCTTTCTACTATTCTCCGCCTATTTGTTATTAATCAAAAAGATAGTTTATTTTAGACACTTCGAAATTTCAGAAAACATTTGTTGAAGATCAACTTCTCATCTTTCAGGAAACTTCTTCTTCTTCCCTTTTTCTTTCCTAACTACCAGTGCTGGACTTCTAGATTGTACATCCGGTACAATCTTGATTGTCGTTTTGCTTATCGCTGGATAAATTGTATAAGGATATTTCGTAATCTTCAATGGATATGGTTCTACCTTTTTATCTCGTAGAATACTATATATTCTTCGTTCTTCAGGACTTAGAAGATGTATCATCTGATCATTTACTGTTATAGGTTTAACTTGAACCTTAACTTTTTGTTTAGAATGTTCTCTGATGATAATTGAACCTCTGTTATGATTAGGTGTTGATTCTTCTATGACCTTCATCTTTAAATCTTCCTTCTTTATCGGTTGAGGAGGGTTGTAAGTTACTAGCTACTATTAAGACGACGTCTTAGTCTTCTTTTCAATAGTATGTGTCTTTTTTGGAACATCAGACGATGAAACTGTCTTCTTCTGAATAGGCTTCATCTTCTTTTGTTCTTATTATCATAAGGTCATTAATTTTAGTGACCTTCCTGACTTATTGGGCCTTTCTGATTGGAGCATCTCAGCCTTCATCTTTGAAGACACTTGGTGAGTTGGTTATTGAACCTTTCTTTCCTTCTTCTCTGGAATCATCTTAGCTTGTATCGGCTCATCAGATAATTGTTCAACCTTTACCTTTACCTTTACCTTTACCTTTCTTTCCTGCTTCGTCTTACTGAAAGCTCTCCCTTAGACTGTGCTTTCAGTGTGAAATCTTCATCCGCTTTAGCTTCAGTTTTGATCCCCATTTTGTTAATATTAGAGGCATTGATAACACTCTTAACATCCAGTTTTACTCTGTTTCCTCTATCAAATAGGATTCCAGATGCTTTGAAAAATCTTGTTAACAATTTACCATAAGTTAAAGAACCACTTTTCAGATCTTGTTAACAATTTACCATAAGTTAAAGAACCACTTTTCAGATGATAATCCTCCCTAGCCTTTATTATGTACTTCAAAATAAAAAATGGAAGATTAACAAGTCGGTAAGTGAGTAGATAAAGTAGACAATGATCATCATTAATTATCACCACGTCCTTTGATCCTGCTCTCGGTAGGATACAATGGAGAAGAAGTGAGTGAAGAACCCTAGCCTTAGGAATTTGAGGACTTCTTGACTCTTGGATTACTAAATCCATATAGTTGTTGATTGATGTAGACTTCATCTATATGACTTTGAGCGATCGAATCTGTATTGTTGAACAATTCTGCTTCTTCATTTGGACACTCAATAGCCTCTACAACGAAATCTTGTGTGATTATTACCGACAACCCATTTACCATTGATACTAAGGTGTTGTCTACCACCTTCGCATTCTTCCATAACTCATATATTTCATTAAGATACACTGGCTCTTAGATGTTGAAGAAGTTCTTCCATCCAACTTTTTCAATTTTAGGTTTGATATTCATCCGAGCATTCTTTAAGGAATTGAAATCGACGAGTCTTCCATTGACAACAGATTTCGGCATTTTCTAATCTGTAAAAGATAAACACTAAACAAAGAAATGTATTTTGCTTTAAGAAGAAAGGTTAGTATATAGTAAATATTAAGAGAAATATATGAAATGAAATGAGAAGAGTTTGATGTTTAGAATAGAGCATTGGATCGTCTTTGTTGAGAACACTTTGAACAAGTCAGTTTTGAAGTTTTTCACGAAAATTCTAGAGTGTGAAGTGTTGTAGATTTTGAAATGATTTCTTTTTATATACACTCTTGAAAAGTTACCATTTGTAATGTTTTTAATTGATCCACCGGTAATTATGAAATTAAAACTAACGAGTAAAAGTTATCGATACTATTTAATTTGAAAACTTACGACTTTTCAGCTTCTTCAGGATAAATCATCTAGATCATAGAGTTTCGGATGAGTGGTCATTTAACATCACCAAATTCAGATTTCTTCTGATTTCCTTGAATTTATCTTCACTTAAGAGTTTGGTGAAGATATCTACCCATTGTTGATTCATCTCAAAAAATTGTAGATTGATGATCCCTCTCTGTACACAATCTCTGATAAAATGGTGTCTAACTTCAATATGCTTCGCCCTTGAGTGTTGTGTTGGATTCTTTGAGAGATTGATAGCACTTGTGTTGTCATAGAGGATTGGAATCTGATCTTTTTAGATAGAATAATCCTCTAACTGATACTTTATCCATAATATTTGTGAACAATAGCTTGCAGCTAATATGTATTCAGCTTCTGTAGTAGATAGAGCAATTGAACTTTGCCTCTTGCTTGACCAAGAGATTAAATTATGATCAAGAAAGTGATAACCTCCACTTGTACTCTTTCTATCGATCCTATCTCTAGCATAATCAGCATCACAGTAACCAATGAACCTGAAATCTTTACCTTTCTCATACATTAAGCAAAGATCAGTAGAACCTACCAAGTATCTCAATATTCTTTTGACAGCAATATAATGAGATTCTCTAGGATCTGCTTGAAATATTGCACAAAAACAAAGACTAAACATTATATCAGGTCTGCTTCCAGTTAGGTAAAGGAAAGAACTAATAATTCCTTTAAAAAGAGTTTGATCAATCTTCTTACCAACTTCATCTTTAGGTAAGACGATTGGAGGATACATAGGAGTTAACATTGGTTTAACATTTTCCATTTTATATTTGACTAAAGGCTCTTTAATATACTTTTGTTGATGAATAAAAATCTTTTCTTCAATTTGTTTAATTTGTAAACCAAGAAAGAACTTTAATTCACCCATCATACCCATTTCAAATTAACTTTTCCTAATATTTTCAAAATTTGATCGTAATTTTTTAGATGTTGCACCAAAGATGATATCGTTTACTTATATTTGTATAACGATAAAATCATTTTTTATATTTTCCGAAATAATGTTTTATCTACTTGACCTCTAATAAAGTCATTTTTAATCAAAAATGAACTCAGATGATCATACCATGGGTGCTTGTTTGAATCCATACAATGCTTTATGAAGTTTATACACATAATCTAGTTTATCAATGTCTTCAAAACCTGGTAGTTGTTTTACATAAACTTCTTTGTCTATAAAACCATTCAAAATTGCACTTTTCACATCCATTTAAAACAGTTTTATATTATGATGAACAACATATGCAAGAAAGATCCTAATAGCTTCTAGTCTAGCTATAGGAGCATATGTTTCATTATAGTCTATTCCTTCTTGTTGATTATAGCCTTAAGCTACCAATCTAGCGTTGTTACGGGTTACTTTTCCTTATTCATCTAGTTTATTTTTGAATACCCATCTAGTTCCTATAATAGATTTATTGGATGGTTTAGGGATTAGAGACCAAACTTTATTCCTTGTAAATTGATTTAACTCCTCTTGCATAGCTAAAATCCATGCTTCGTCTTAAAGAACTTCGATAAGTTTCTAAGGTTCTAATTTGGAAACAAATGCTACATTGGCCTCTCTTCTAAACTTAGATCTAGTTCTCACTCCTTCTAATGTTTCTCCTATAATCAAGTTTTCTGGGTGAGAAAATTTATATTTCTAGTTTTTTCTTAAGCTAATATTTTCAGAATTATCTATTACTTTATCAGATAGATCATCTAGTGCGAATCGTCTAGGTTATTAACTAAGAGAGCAGATAGAGTTTCATCATCAGAATTGTCTCTTTTATCTAGATGAGAATCATCATTAAATTTTACATTCATAGATTCTTTAACAGATTAGAAACAAGATTATAAACTTTATAAGCTTTAGAATTAATTGAATAACCTAGAAAAATTCCTGAATTTATCTTAGAATCAAATTTATCCAAATTTTATTTTGTATTCAAAATAGTGCATTTGCAACCAAAATGATGAAAGTAAGAAATATTTGGCTTCATTCCCTTCCAAAATTCATATGGAGTTTTATTTAAAATAGGTCGCAAAAATACTCTATTTTGAATATAACAAGCTATATTTACAACTTCTGCCCGTAAATACTTAGGAAGATTCATTTCAGATATCATAGTCCTTGCCATTTCTTGAATCGTCCTGTTCTTTCTCTCTACAAGTCCATTTTGTTGAGGAGTTCTAGGAGTAGAGAAATTATGAAAAATTCCATTCTCTTCATTAAATATTTTGAATTTTTCATTTTCAAATTCTCCACCATGATCACTCCAAATTCCAGTAATAGAAATTCCTTTTTCATTTTGTAAATTTTTGGATAAAACTTTAAAGCATTTAAGAGATTTGTCTTTATATGATAAAAATAATATCCAACAAAATCTAGTAAAGTCATCAACAATTATGAGACCATACTTCTTTCCACCAAGACTTGCTGTTTTGGTTGGACCAAACAAATTCATATGTAACAGCTCTAGAAGTCTAGACGAAGTTACAATATTCTTAGACGAAATATATGTTTTAACTTGCTTTCCTTTTTAACAACTTTCACAAAAGAAATCTTTGTTAAAACTTACCTTTGGTAAACCTTTTACCAATTCATGTTTAATTAATTTGGAAATATGTTTAAAGCTAACATGACCTAGGTTTTTGTGCCAAATCATTTTTCATCATCTTTTGATATAAAACCTGAAATATTTTTGACTTTTCAAATCATCTAAGTTAATTTTATAGAGATTATTTCGTCTCTTGGTAGAAAATAATATGGAACCGTCCTTGTTTTTTACTATACAAGAATTTTGATTAAAGGATACTTCAAATCTAGAACCATATAATTGACTTATACTCATTAGATTATGCTTTAAGCCATCAACTAGCAAAACATTATCAATAGATGAAAGGGAAGCTTTACTAAATTTACCAATCCTAATTATTTTATCCTGCTAGTTGTCTCCAAAAGTTACTAATCCTCCTTGCTTATATTGGAGGTCTAGGAATATAGACCTTCCGCCTGTCATGTGTCACGAGTAGCCACTGTCCAAATACCATTGGTGGTAGTTGCTTCTTCTAAGTAAGGAGATCTACATATATTATATCCTTTTTAGGTACCCATATTTTCTTGGGTCCTTTGGGGTTAGTCTTATAATTTTTCTTTGAATAATAAGAGCATTGTTTCTTTTTGTTTCTGTTAGGAACAAAATTCCTATTATGAACAACATTACTATTATGAATAGTATTTATATTATTAAAGCCTAAATTTCTTTTATCATTTGGATGTCTATAACTTCCAATCATGTCATTCATCATTTTTGTACTTTCTGTAAATTTTGATAAATCTGTGGAAAAACTAATAATCCTTTGTTTTAGTTGATTAATTTCCTCGGATCTATCTACCGTTACTTTCTTTTCATATTATCTTCTTGTTTCTTAAGGCAGATGTTTTCTTCTTCTAAAAGTTTTGTGTTCTTTAAATTTTCAACAAATTTCTTTTTCAATAATCTATATTGTTTTAAGATAACATGTAAATCTTCTAACAATTCTAAAGAGGCATCCTGATGATCATCAAAGTTAGAAATTACCTCATCACTTTCCCTTTTAGCTACCAAGCATATATTTGCTTGTTCTGATGTTTCTGAGTAGGATTCAGATTCATACGAATCTAGATCTTCCCATGTTGCCATCATGCTCTTTTTGTTTTCTTAACTTTTCTTTTGTTTTCTTTTGAGCAACGGACATTTAGACTTGTACTGTCCTATTTTATTACACTCATAGAAGACGATAGAACTTTTCTTATTCTTCGAATCATCTTTGCTATTCTTTTTGAAAGAGAAGTCTTTATTTCCCCTTGATTTCTTTTTCCACATCCTTCTAATCTTTCTTGAAATGAAGGATAGCTCATCTTCATCTTCATTTGAATCTTGATCAGATTTACTAGCATCATCATTCTTGATTTCTTCAATCTTTAATGCTTTTGAAGATGTACTTCTATTTTTCTGCATCTTATGATTCTTCTGACCAGCCTTCAATGCAATAGATTTATCCCTTCTGGGTTTATCATCTGCATTAAGCTCTACTTCATAGATTTTCAGCGAACCAAGCAATTCGTCTAGCTTTAGCCTGCTTAAATCCTTGGCCTCTTGTATTGCAATTACTTTGGGTCTCCATCTTTTTGGAAGACTTCTGAGAATCTTTCTGACACGATCTTGACTGTCGTAGATTCTCCCTAAAGCTTTAAGTCCATTAATAATTGTTTGGAATCTTCCAAACATCTGATCAATAGACTCATCATCTTTCATCTTGAACAGCTCATATTGATAAACAAGAATACCAATCTTAGATTCTTTCACTTGGTTTGTGCCTTCATGTGCAATGGTTAATGTGTCCTCCATTTGCTTTGCAGATTCACATCCATGAACCTTATCATATTCACTTCTGCTTAGAGCACAACTTAAAAAAAACTTGGCCTTTGAGTTTAATTGAAAGCGAGCTTTCTAATCGACCGACCATTAGTTACGAGAGTTGCTTTTCCCTTCATTTCTATTGGGATATATGGACCGTTTTCAATGATATTCCAAAGATCAATGTGTGTGGATTCTATGAAGTGCTACATCCTATCTTTCCAATAATGATAATCTTCACTATTAAAAGTAGGGGGTTTTGAGACTGAGGCACCTTCTATTATAAAAACATGTGATTCTGCCATGGATCTTTATCCTTACTTTGTAAAAGTGTTTCTTGGAAACTTGCTCTAATACCAACTGAAGTAAATCAGTTGTTAATATAGAAATCACGTATAATATGCAAAATACACAAGAAGAGGGGTTGAATTGTGTTAAATCATCTAAGATATGAATCTTTAAAATCTTCTTAATTTTCTTGACAAATTTTGGTGATTACAATCTTAAACAATGCACTTAATTTGATAAGTAATGCAATAGCAGAAATTAGTATCTATTCTTCTAACAACAAGAAAATTCAAAAGGTAAGAGTTAGAGAATATGATACCGTGATTTACACTAGTTCACTCTTAACCTTGGGCTACGTCCAGTCCTCAGAGTTTGTTTGAGATTTCACTATCTCCTTTAACGTTACAAGTATTGTTTCTACACTTGCAGAGCCTCTTCAGATCTCTTTCATAAAGTATTCTTTATCTGCTTCCTTAGCCTCTTCAGGCTCTAGCTTTTCTTTCACTCGAAAAGATATTGTTTGAGCTTCCACACTTACGTTACAGATGCATTTGCTCCCTTTCTTTCTTTCTTTTCTCGCATAATATTTTTCACAGCATAAGCACTCGAGCACATAATTTCTTAAATTATTTTTGTACATTTAAAATTCTTATTTAAGTCTATGACTACAACTAATATTTATAACTTAAATCTCCAACGATCTTCTTGAGAACTCTGCTTGTAGAGTCTTCTAAAGTCTGTTATTAGTTGAGTCCTGTAACTAACTCCAACTAACTGATGTTCTGGTACATTCTTCAATCATATCGACTTGCTTAGATTTGTATGCTTCGTCTGGTGTCTTAGTCTTGATCACTTTGTCTGATTTTTCTTAGACGCTTCGTCTTATTAAGCTTTTACTTAAGTATCGTCTTAATTTGATGATTTATGCCACTTATATTTATCCGCGCACTTAACAAATTCATCAAAACAATTCACACACTTCTATTATTATTATTATTTGACTTTCATCAAAATTAATAGAAGAAGGGAAGTGATCTTGACTTAACATGATTATGCAATGTTTTATTGGCATGGAAGTTTCAACTTGCAAATTTTTTTTCTTGAATACCTGAAATAATTTTGTAGATCATTAATGGAAAACCAATAGAAAAATGGGACTACTCTTATTATTGACCGTTATTTTATTCTAGAGTGGCTTTCTCATCTACTAAAGGACTTGATGTCGAATGATGTAACGTTGGAAATGCTTAAAAGTACTTCTAGGATGATGTTATCTCCTTTCTGTAGTTGTAACGAATTCTTTGTAGGCACCAAAAGTGGGATTATTAGCAACAAATTTATTTGTGTACCACGACATACCACTAGAGGTGATTTGTTTTTCCTTTAATATATTGTCCAACACAGTAAAATAAATATTAAAGCTATATCCATTGTTTAAAATGTTGATTGGATGATAATTTTGCCAATATATAATGTTGTTCATCGCCTTGATTTCTGGTGTCATATAATAATGTATTCTCTGTAAGACATTATAAGGCCTCTTTAATAAGTGATTAAGATTGCATTGTTTGTACATGGGATCTTAATTGCGTCAAATTATAGATTAAGTGAATGTGTAATTCTTGTTATGCAATAGCTCGTTCCTATACTTAAGGATTAATTGTTCGATTGAGCCATATTATATGAGAATATATTAAAAGCATTCCATTGGCATGCATTATATTTGCATACACACATGAATCATGATTTAGAAACATTGTAAAGATAGTATATGCACTCAACTAACATGTCCTGAGATATGAAAGATTTTAAATGATTATGACGCATTTGTGTGTTGGTTATGTAGTGAATCTTGTTTAACGAATTATAATTAGTGAATTGGGAGTTTATTAATATAATTAATTGATAAAGTGATGTGAGCATCTAAATTTAGGAAAAATGTTAAGGAGCAAGAAAAAAATAATACATGGACATTTGGGTAGATTAGGCCTATAAAATGGTGACATGTGGCATAGTGAATGAGTGACATGTGGCTTAGCTAATTGGATGACAAATGGCATGAGTACATGAGTGACAAGTGGTCTAGGAAATTGAATGACAAGTGGACCAAGCATTAGGTGACAATTGGAAGCATGAGAAGAAGACCGATGATGTAGCTCTTCACTTGACAACTGTTACACCATGTGTCCTACCTCTTTATCGCACACTTGTACCCCATGAATTTAACAATCGAAAAACCATCTTTCTTCCTGTTTTTGGTCTTATGTTTTCTCCTTCATTCCCTCACCAATGACTTCCTCACACAACCTCCTAACAACTTTAAGTTTTGTCAACTTTAACAGTTTATATGTTATGATTGGAAATCCTTTGTATTCCATCCTATTCTTGAAGTAAATTTGAATGCTTGAGAGATTTGATTAGCTTGTCAATTGAGGAGACTTCAGTTGAAAAAGTAAGCAATTGATTGCCCTATTATGTTATATGTCAGCATAACATACATGATGATTGATTGGAGATGAATTGCATGTAAGGTTGATGATGAAGTGTGCTGGAATATGTTAGATGGAAAGTTTTCATTGAACAGGTATCTGTATTTTAGGAATATCTTAATCTGTAGATATTTAATGGGATAATTTTTAATTTAGATTAAACTAAAGACATATGGATCCATTTTCGTGAAGGAATCGAATTAGAGTTATGTCTCTAAGGGTTTCAAATTTTGGCTTGAAGTTGAGTATTAGGTATTGTCATTGTTTGAGAACAGTATGTTGAATTTTGGGTATAACTTGCAGAATACTGAACCAAACTGTATAAATTTAATGTCATTAGAAATTAAAGACATATAGGAATTATTTTTTAGAAGAAGGTATTGCCTAAATACCTTAGTTTCTATATCAAAATGGCCATACAAAATTGATCTGAAAATATGTTCTGAGAAAAACTAGAAAATTGTAGGAAAAATGGAAGATTAGTTTCTATCATGATCGTGTCATGCACTAGTGCACGATCGTTCACCCTTGGTTCTATAATGATTCCCCCTTTTTCTTCTTTTGCCTATTATGAGCTTTTACATATTTCAAAAAGACCATATCCTAGATAAGGTGTTTTCTATGATGCATTTGAGTTAAAATGAGCTTGAATTGAACCCAGTGGATGATGGATGATGTAACGTCCACTGTTTGGGTCTAACTTTCCTTTATGATTAAACCGCTTTGAAATAATTTTCTTTACTTTCGAAATTCCATATAGGGATTCTCGGAATAAAATTTAATAGAGCAAAAGTGAGATTAGAAGCTTGGGATCACTTTTATTTTTGGGATTTGAGAGAAATGCAATTTTTGAACTACAATGGGACTTTTGCCT